>ML120367.1:44710-152415 GCA_003788595.2 Choiromyces venosus 120613-1
GTGCTCGGGTAGGGTAGGAAGGGTGGTGGTGGGGGGAGAGAGGAGGGGAGGAGACAGGAGCAGCAGTGCCAGCCTAAGAAAATCAAGGGCTCTGCGTGTTTGCGACTGAAAACAACCCTGGATGTTGAACTACGCTAGTCGATAATAGGTTAAGCGCTGCGAGAAGCTTGGGGAGGTGGGATGACGACTGGTTTCTTATGCGAGAAACATTGATTGTTATGCGGGGAAAAGGCCTGGGCACAAACTTCACTTCATTCATACCATATCAATTGTCCAACAGTATGTCGCTTTGTGAACACGAGAAATCAGCAAGTACATCGTGGCCCATACAACGTTACAGTACCGGTATGACTTGCATTTTTGGAACGAACCTTGACAAGAAAAAGGGTAGCAAGTGAGGGGGTGGGGGATTCCACTTGCACAGAGCAGAATGGGAGATGAAAAATGGGACACAGGGACCCTGAGAGGTTACTGTGCTTGGCTGTCATATATTCCGAAGGTATGAGTGGGGTATGATTGTGTGGGAGCACCCAATTTGGAAAAGGTCTCTATGGCAGAAATGTCCCGGAAGACGTGATGATTATACCGGTGCTCCATAATGATGTACCACAGAGGGGTTGGATAGTGTATAATTTGTTTCGTGGGAAATGTTACAATACCATCCTTTTTATACACAAATATACGGTACGGTGGAGTATCATATAAATAAACATATTCCTGATAGACAAACAGACAGGCCATTTCTGACCAGGCTTTAGCCACCTTTGACGCAATCACATAAACCCGGGTTGAAGTCCTGCTGGGGGCGGATTGCCCCCGCTTCGCCGCCGCCGTGAGAGCACCATCAATACTGTACTGTACGGTACATTCTCCACCACCACCACCACCACCAGCACCACCATCCACAAGCTAAACATTTAATAATTAAAATAATTAGAAATAAAATAAAATGGACAGGCCCACCAAGCTTTGAGCTTCATGGAGGATCTTCATATCTCCGAAGGTGATCGGGCTAGTCACTTCATCGTTCCCTGGGAAATACTTGAAGCTATACCTCTTGGATACATAGGATGAACCAAAAGAGTCAAGCGGCCGTCGCTAGCTTTTGTCCCCCTGAAGCTCTTCAGACTCTTGGGCTCCGTAGCACTTTTTGTCTTGCCGCCGCCGCCCTTGTGCAAGTGTAGGATTGTGATATCATAGGAGCTTTTTCCGATCCTCCTCTAAGCGATCTAAATCCTTCTTCTTCAGATCAAGGCATAAACCCATTTCATCCCTTGGTTAGATCTGAGTATTGATTTATCTTCGACGCTTCATTCCAACTTTGATGCTTGACATGAGAAGCGACCCTGAGGGAAGAAAAAAATAGAAAAGGTTAAAAAAAAAAGATAAGAGAAAAGCCCAGACCGTTTGTTTGAGGCTCTTTTTGAGGCTTTTGGCTGAAGCCTGTTAAAAAAGCTAACGGAGCTTACCACTACCGTACGGCCCTGGTGGGTTTTTTACCTCTTTTGCTTCTTAGCTTTTCATAGGCTAGTAAAATTTACCGACATGCGAGACACCTCTCTTATTATAAAAATAATTGAACCTTCTTGCCTCGAAGTGTTTCGGCATGTCTTGAATCAACTATTCTTTTGCCCAAATGGGTGGATGATCATTGAAACATGGCCTACCGTACGAGGATACCGGTAGGTTAAGGCTGAAGGGGAAAAAAAAAAGGGTCTGTACGAGTACCGTACCGTACCGTAAGAACCATCTACCTACCTCTTAACGTTAGAGTATTTGGGGTCCCTTGTTCAACGCATCTGGCAACTTCCGATATATCATATATCAGGAAAAAAAATTGATTGATTACCCGTTGATACAGTACGATAACTTACCAGTAGAACTATAGGCTGGTTATCTTACCTCAAAATCGTGAAAGACTAAAAAAGACTGAGGTCATACCTCAAAGAAAAATGTACTGTACTGTACTGTACAGTACTCCCAAGGGCGGTAGGTAGTACTCGTTTCTGGCAATAAGTATTTGAAAACTGGGGGGTAAGAGAGCTTTCCTTAATTGAGAAACATGGACCAATCGACCCGACCACAACCTTTGCCATACCCTGGCCACCCCCCCGGGTCACTCACCCCCCGGTTTTCAAATACTTATTGCTAGAAACAAGTAAAAGATCGTACCAAGTAGTGGGGGGTAAGTTTCTTTAGTAATATTTACATCCCAAGAACATCGTCTTACGAAGTTGAGAACATCTCTTTCATAATTTTTAAAACCCTCCTATTTCTTTTTTTTTTTTTTTTCTGAACAGCTGAGGACGTTCTCGAGTGCGGAAGCATCAACCGTCTCGTGCTAATCAAGATTCGTCACAGTAGTCCGACACTTTTTTCTTTTTCCCCGTCTTTGAATACTCATCAGAGTGTGATACGAGATGAGATGATAGCGTGAAAATGAGTGACAACGAACGTCAGGAAGTAACTCTGATACTGGAGATTTTCACTTTATCGACATGCATTCCACCAAAAGGCTCAGTAGTGCGGGGTGGAAGGGGGGGGGGTGCCGCCTTACTTCCAACTTCCCGATGCTTTCGGTACTGCGGGTTTTTTTGGGATGAAAGTCGACAAGAGGCATCGAATACATTACGATGATCAAGATAATTATCCTGTTGATCTCATGTTGAGCTCTTTAGAGGTTGGCAAATATAATTATATCTCCTCGGATAGAGTATTCATATACAACGCTGCGCAAAGGTTTCATCCAGATGCTAACCTTAGCTAGGGTTGACTGGATTTCGTACTGGACAGACAGAGAGTCCAGACCTCCATACAGAACACATGACGCGGCACCTTGAATCAGCTGTAGGCTCATAATAAACTTCTCCCACTCCTCTTTTCAGTCCGGGTAGGGCAAGGTATAAGAAAGAGGGAGAGGGAGAGGGAGAGGGAGAGAGAAACTATTATCGGCCCTGTCTCAGATCATGGCAGCGAGAATTCGCCCTGCCCGAATCGCCGCCGAAATTAATTAAGAAACCAAAAGAATTAAAAAATAAAACTGGCACTCATGAAAGTAGTTGCCAATGTATGGCAACAGTTCAAGCCCCTCTCCCCGAGTGCCTAAGAGTACCTTACGGTACGTTTTCAGTAGCGGGAAGCTGGGCAATTGCTGGTAATGGACCAGATAAGGCTTCAACACCAGGATCTATCGGATGCCGGTTCTCAAGGGCATCCCTGACGTGCATGCATGGTGTCTAGCGAGCAATGGGTTTCTCAACGCCTCCCAGCAGCCAACAATCTGCCACCAATTTCAACACAATGCACCCTCCTACAGTAGCCATCAGCTCTTGATAGGTCGAAAATAGATACACCCTTTTCTCACCATAGGGCCCTTCGAAATGGTGAGAGCGGGGGATCATTGCTAAAAAGTCACGAACAATCAGTCTCGTGATGGCTCCCGATGACACTCTTATAAGCCGGAACCGTCGAGATAAGAAGCTTACGGTAGCCAAAAGGAAAAGAAAAAAAGGAAAAAGGAAAAATATAGCATGTGTAATCGGCACTTGTCATGAAAAAGGACTTTTTATGAACCCTTCCAATGCTGATGATATTAGTGGACAGCAGAATCCGAACATCTTTTGTTTCTGCGCAGTAGCAAAATTGGTTTGTCCTGAAACCGGTAGGTAGGTCCCGGAGAAACCTATTCGCCTTTCAGGCTTTTTCACTACCCTACTGTACCTACCTACCTACTTACCTACCCCCGACAGCGCTCGGGGACCTTATCAGCTTTCTTTTACCAAGGCGCAATGGCGAACTACGATTTGGAAAGGAGAGAAATAAATCTCCCTTGCCGTTGCGATAGCACTTGACCCAGGTATTTCTATCCGGGTTCAAACCCTCTACACTTTCCCCTCCCCCGCCTAACTTTCCTCCCAAGGGCTCGCGCGGGGATGCCGAATGGCTGCGGGGATCCCTTGGTTGTTGGCATGGGTTGACATTTAACTTACTACCGTAAGTGTGCGAGTAGTTCAATCCATGACTTTACCGCCGCTTTTCCTTTCCCTCCCTCGCTCCCTCCCTCCCTCGCCCCCCGTCCTGCGTCCTAGTCGAAAAAGTATGTGAAATAAAGACACACTATCAAGATATCGGCAGACGGAACAAAACAGCACTTGAAGTCCTACAAGTAGATTATTACATTACAATTCATTTTACCCTCTACGCCAATGTTTCGAAAAATGAATTGCGGAAAAAAAAACATGTTTTCCTGACCAAAAAATACGAAAATCCCCCCCCCCCCCCCCCGCGGCGTGCGCGCGCGCAAAAAAAAAGAAGCCGGTCACGTCCGCTCACTCGACATGCCAATTGCCAACAACCTTGGCGATGCCGTGATGTGACACGAGAAGAAATTTTTTTTTTTTTTTTGTTTTCAGACTCCAGAACAACACCCCATCCTGTCCCTCCCACGTGCGGCTGAACTGAAAGAGGAAAACCTCAACGACCTTATGGATCGTGTCACGTAAGAGCCGCTCTTGCAGCCGCTGGCATTTCTAGCTAACTTACGGTAGCTGGCTGGAAAAGCCGTTTGAATATGGTACGGAGCTTAATTTATTTAATTTAATTTATTTTGTGTATCGGTACAGGACAGCACAGTAATCATTTTTATTTTTATTTTGTTTTTGTTTTTATTTTATTTTACTTTTATTCTTATTTTTATTTTATTTTATCCCATTTTTATTTTATTTTTATTTTTATTTTTATTTTTTTTTAATTCGCTACCCATGTTAAAAATTTTCTTTATTTATTTATTTATTTATTTCACTTTTATCCCTTAGTCTGTCGGGTGCTGCCTGCGCCCAAGAGATCTGGTTAAGAAAATAACGAGATCTGGAAAGTATCCTTCCCTGACTGGAAATAAATTACTAGAGTTTCAAACTGAGACCTTAATCCACCGATTTCTTGGGCGCTCTGGCGGACTAAGCGATAACAAAGTCAAGGTTTTTTTTTTTTTTTTTTTGGTCTGCTGGTTTCTTGTTATTACGGTATTGTAGGCACGGATAGTGGAACAAGAGATTTACGGCGTGGGGGAGGAGGTGGTGGTGGTAAAGGTAGGTAAAGTAGGCGCACGGTGGTGGTGGTGGTGGTGGATTGCCAGAGGCTGATGTTATATTAATTGGTTCCAACCCATGATAACCCAGCTGCAGTACTGAGCACAGTACAGAAAAGCTTGGATGGATGCGTGCATGTATGAATGAATGGATTGCATCGCGGCGATCATCATCATCATTACCATCATCATCACCACCAACCAAACAGCAACACCAAAACAAGCAATGCCTACAGTACCCGAATTTATTACAATATACCCTCAACGCTTAGTATCGGGACTTGAAGGTGAAGTCTCACAGCAGGGAAATGGCTTTGATGCAGTCGATATATATATTGTGGGGGGAGGGGTATCAGCGATCATCAGCCTTTTTTCCTTCCTCTTTTTTCCCGGACAGATTACCGCAAAGTGCAGCCTTTTTTTGTTCTAGAGGGGGGACGTACACACGTATTCGTCAAAAGACAGCTGCTGTAGACGAAAGGCAACAGCTATAATCGCGTGGTATCCTGTGAAGATTTGCGGTTGCCCGATGAATTTTTTTCATACGAGCTTTTATACCAACTGGCAGGTAGGTTTCAGCATGGTTATATTGAGTTTTAATATCTCTGGCTCCGGGGCCAAGGTTGTGGTCGCAGAGCTCAATAGGTGCTACGAAGATAGTGGATAAGGGAATACTTGAGTCTACAATCAGCTCGGCTGACCTGCTAGAGCTGGGGAGTGTACCGGGCTTGTATACGACTTGACTGATAAATATTCAAGTATATGTATAGGGTTCCGCTGTAATGCTTGATAGTCGTCCCTCCAGTCATATAGTACTAGTATCTGGCTAAAGCAGGAGAGCTCTTATCATTTAAATTTAGTCACACGGGTTCAACAGCTTGTCAGTTGTATCATGTTCGCATAGTAGATGGCAGAGTAAATATGGTATCGCTTATGCCTCAAGAGTTTGCAATTAGTTGCTGTACACTCGCTCCCAGGCTGTCAGCGCAATGGAAAAAAAAGACATCGATACCCCATCTTCTAAGTATTGTGACAGATGTGGATGTACGAACATGGTCCCACCCTCGCTTCAACTTGAACATACGAGCTAACTCGTGCAGATTCCTAAAGGGCAGTTTCAAATCATTTGGTCGTAAGATGTTGAAATTCGAACTATCCATTAGAAGGCCTTACCTGAACCGGCTTATTTCTTCTGAGCGGCCGATCGGCTCCGAGGTGTGGAAGAGCAATTTATCAAAGAGATATCTGTGGGTAGGGTGTGTCTTGTAATATCATGATAACAAGCCATGACAGATACTGGACCACAGTCGGCTCTGAGGCTTGAGATATTCCCGAAAAAACCAAGGCATGTACAGCACTGTACTGCTGACCAGAAACCGCGATTCCTCAAACACACTGGCGGGGATACTGAAGAAAAGCTGACTTGAAGCTATACGAATATTCGAATCCTTGCAGCGAGACGCTTCAGAATCTGGTACGATGGGTCCACATCAAAGTATAATCCCGGGCTAATATCCTGATGGGAGCACAGGGTGTCCAACAATTCGGGGGTGTGACGGGGACGGAGTCTCTCTTTGATGATGCGACCTTCAGTTCGCTCTCTTCAACATATTTCTGGGGGCTTCGATAGCTGCGCAGCCTACTTGAGGGCATTTTCGAAAGCACGGAAGGCTCTTGATCATGAGTACGAAAGATGATAAATAACACCGCATTGTGTCAACGCTGTAACGTGCCGCGGAAAGCAAGGCGGAATCCAATGTCAAGAGACCACTATGATTCCTGCGGGGAGGGGTATGATATAGAAAGAAAGTAAAGTTTCTGGCGGACAGTGAGGGTGTGCATCTGCCGTGATGAGATATTACCCTTCAGGGGGCTTGACTCTCCGCTCGAATGCGAGCAGAATAAGTTAATATTCAAGAGCTTGCCTGTCCGCACTGACCACTTTCTAATGGATGCTAATATGTTAAAATCCCTACTATTTTCATGCGCAGAGAGAGGGAGATGCGATCTTCGCTGCTTTCGCGGGGAAAGCATTAGTTATTGACAGGCATAGCTTAGCTTACCTGCAGCTATCACTCGCTACGGCATGTAGGCGACAATTCAGACATTCTTTTCGGTAAATGCTAATACAGCCCTGTTAAGAAAGTTCTCGTACCCCCCCGCGTAGCGTGGCAGTTTCTCGGCGAATGTGGATGTATTCTTGTGTACCAGCACATTTATTATCACGATAAAACAGACCATCATTTAATATGCCCACCTCCATCAGCTATGATCGCTCGCAGCCAATCAGGGAGACTATCTACAAGAGTATTGAGAACAGATTGATCGATTGCCTCCCATTCTTCCTGCATAACCTCCCATAATTTCTCCTCATTATTTGGTCTCCTTTCTACCACCGTGATAATGATTACTTTAGTACCTCTACTTGAGATTACATCTGCTCTCGCCAAGAAACTGCCACACTACGAGGGGGGGTACGAGAACTTTCTTAACAGGGCTGTATTTGTAGGCTTTTTTTTTTTTGGTATGAAACGCTTTCAGTGGCCGGGAAGGAAGGACGTGGGAACGTTTTGAATTTCTCTGCTGATGGTTTCATTGGTCACGTGTTTACCAGCTTCTTAAAATCCGAGAAATAACATGAGCGCCTGCCAATCAGTAGAATACTGGCGAAAACAGAAAGTGTAGACTCTCCCTAAACCTAAATGAAACCCCCGATTACCACCAAAAGGCAGAATCTGAACCTCGGGTTTTTTTTTTCATCACCTCTAGTTACTACCAAACAAGCCTATAAGAGATTACTTTAGGCTTTCCTAGATATCTTCCTCACTGGGGGCCTTGTTCAAATTTGGGCGAGGTTGCAGTTACGCTCGGCGGTTTATGGACAATCTACACTTTCTGTTTTGGCTAGTACGGAGCACGAAGTTTAAGTCCGAGTAGTAATGTTGAAATCCCCTAACATAAGTCGGCACGACCGAATAGGGAATCAACCTCCGGCCTCCCAACAAATAATCAATGATCCTCCAGCGGCGAGTGATTGGCATTGCCTGATGTTCATCCTAGGCTATGATACATACCAGTATTCCGTCATCATCCTAGCAAAGTAAGCCAAGAAGCCACGGAATTGTTATTGTTACCCGAGTATGATATGGTATTAACCAACCTAAAGCAAATTTATACGGATTAAGAAAGAAAGAAGAAAAAACAACCATCTTTGTTACTTCTTGGCATTAGAGTTCTATCTGCTTGCTTGTTCCTTTTTTCACCCTTCCCCCGCTCTGGCTGATTGATTGATCGTCCTTTGCCTGTGATTCTTGTGATGTTGGCTTTGACAATCTACCACAGTGCTTCACCCGTGGGTTTGGGTCCTGGATGAAATTCCCCGCGGATCACATGGGATAGCGTAGCAAGATGAAACGACCGCGAGAATCTTGGATTACTTATGCATAAGGACACCGACTGGGGCGAGCAGGAGTAGCGTCGAGCAGAGCGCGGCAATCGCAGCTAAAATACCAGTCCAATTCGATATTAAGCCTTTTTATGATATGCTTTTTTTCTTTTCGAAAAAGACGAATAAGGTGGGATCCCGAGAAAACTCACTCAGTCATTCCATGCCATCCCATCCCTTCCTTCTGCGGTATGGTATATACCAAGGGAATGATACGGTACTCATCTTCGATATCTCCCCACACCTGTCTCCAATCACAAATCTTACGTCAAAACTTTTCCTGTTTTCTTTTTTTTTCCTGCTTTCTTACCTACGTTAATCCCCTGAGACAACACCCATTTCTTCTTCTTCTGCTTCTTCTCCCCAATCTCAAAAGCCGTTTCTAATGATTGACGTAATTATACCATATTTTTCATTCATTCATTCATCCCCTTCACTCCCAACTGTTTTTCTTATTCCTTCACTTTTACTTTTCCCACTCTTCATTTCAATCAGGACTTCCACATGGAGCGTTGGGATTGTGACGGGTCTCATATCACATGTTCTGCGTTTCTTTGGGTTCAAACGCATCCGATATACCGTCCCCTCGGGCTGGCTCCCTTCTCTTTCTCCCCAACTCTTTCCTTTTTTTTTTTCTCTCCTAACGTCAATTATCATTTTTTTCCACCACGTGCATGTATGGGGTGGACTCTTTGGGGTTATTCTTTCCCAACGGCACACGGTACAGTTCGGTACTTGAAAGTTCATCCCATCTTTCACATGTTGTGGGGGGTTACCAGTGTTCCGTTTATGTACTCGTATTACCCCAATGTATAGCGTAAACACCCACCTTGGGGAATAAGCAATGGGTCTCTTTCTTTGCTTTCTTCATGAGTGATGGTTCGGTGGCTGGTGGGGCTGATCTTTTTTTTTTAGTGGGGGTCGAGTGAGAGGTTGTGGTTTTGTTGCTGCTGTCATGCAATTGGTGGGGTGAGGTGGGGCCTAGTTTCCCATACCATACACGGGAACTATGATAGGTGGGTAGGTGCATGGGGTAGAGGGGGGCGAGGAATGTGATTGGGGGGAGGGGGAGGCGCATGCCTTAACCTTATCGTGGTATTTCTGACAACCCCTTTTGCAAAAACAAAAGGTGTAGGCATCACGTGTATGCGGCTTCAGCCAGAGTTTGAGCAGAGAGAGGGAGATAAGGGTGATTGTTTCGAACTTGGCACTCGAATGTTGTGCCAATGTGTACGTACTTGTATGGCAGTTATGTACGTATCCTATGTGCACCGGTACGATGCTCTCGGACTATGTTGTGCGGGCCGGGCCGGCTTTTTCCTCACTAGGGTACGGGACAGTGATGTGCCGTAGACTAAGAGAGTATTTTGTGCTATTATCAATCTCTGTTTGATAGGTTTCTCGCCTAACTCCCCGCGATCCGCCACCATCACCTCGACGAGCGTAACCCCCATTCTGATCAAGTGGGACAATAGCAGTAGTGGTATCATACTGGCGTTAACTTAACAAAAGCAACTAAAGAAAATAAATAAATAAACCAAGCCAGTAAAACTGTTTACGGCAGTCAGTTGATCCCGACACCGATAACGCCCCCCAGAATCGTATTCTCACATACAATACTGTATCATACAGTGGGTCGCCGAACTCATTGATTACCCCTCCCCTTCCCCCCTTCCTTTTCTCTTCCCCCCCATCTTCCATTATAATATTGTTCTCGATTATCATTATCTTCTTTGGCGAGCACGTGCCTCCAGATCTATCACAGTATCGTCATCGGTACCTCTGTCGCGGGGGCTGAGTCACCTAATTTACGCAAACTGAAACCTGATTTCCCAGTACAGTACCGGACTACTGGTAAAATTGAGGTGACAGGCATTGTTTGGATGAACATGTACGAGTATATCATAAAAAGTCCCTTTTTTGTTTTTGTTTTTTCTTCCTCCTCTCTTTCCACTCATACTCAATTCCGACCGTAGATGTACGTTTCGTGGGGGGAGAGAGGCTTTTTCTCCTTTCAAGTGGAGAGAGCGGAAAGTCACAAGGCCTTACATGCGTTTTTACTAATAGAGAGAGGTAGAGGGTGGGGGGCGATGATGATAATGAGAGTTACAGAAGGGAGATTCACTCGTAGCTTATTAGGCCTTTCATGAATGCATGAATGTTCCTATTTTTGAAGGTTGCTGACTTAATAAATTTGCTTTATGCTCGCAGCTAGGAAGATCTACGCGTGGAAATGGTGTCAGATCTGCAGTGCACGGTGTCCAGTACGATAAGGGGTGTTTTAGTGCCTGGGTATGTTTAGACCGTGAGAGGGTACAACGAACAAGCCATACAAAATGTCTTGGCGAATGCCGGTTTTGTATGGCTTGTTCGTTGAACCCTCCCGTTCGTTGAGCCCGCTCACGGTCTATCTCTAATATATCGGCGTTGTTTTATCAAAGCTTGTTGACGATCGGTATCACCACTAGCTTGGGACCGACGTTGACTGTTTGGGGAGAATTGCATTGTGTTCCTGACCTCCCTGTTTGCAGGAATGGATTTAATTTTTGTTTCTTACTTGCGCGCAAACTAAGAGGCTGTTTGGCGCGCCGTGGTTGGAAAATCCGGTCAGTTACAAACCATGGTTGTGGAATGATGGTTGGAAGATATGTACACACCATGGTTTGAAACCACGTCACGTCAAAAATGAGTAGAATATTTTGGCCTGATTTAAGAGAAAAATGTCAATTCGGTGGTGAATTGCAGAGGGTTAAGACCTAGTTTCTGCAAACCATGGTTTGCAAACAATGTCCACCAAACAGGCCAGTAGTTTCAAACCATGGTTTGGTCTGCAACCACGGTTTGAAAGCCCAACCACGTCGCGCCAAACAGCCCCTAAGTTATGGTGCAACGGGCCTTGTATTTTGGTGTGATTTTTCGCTGATCAGCTACCGAAACTTAATTTGCGCCCAAGTACTGTGTCATCATTAGGTCTAGTTTAGCCAGTGCTTGCTTGTGCGCAAGGCTATCACAACTTGTTCATAGGATTAAATACAGTACTGTATCATCCCACGAAAGTCGGATTGGGACTAAAGAGAAACTAAGGCAACCGAGCCAATAGAAGGGCATGAAGGCCGCCAACTCGCCACAGTTTAAACAGATAGAGAGCGACGGATTGAGCAGGTTCAAGAAAACCCCCACCAGTGCTAACCCCACCTTCACGAGATTATACGGTATGTAGACTAGGATTAACAGTGGATTCAAATACTAGACTAAGTGAGTCAGGCGTTACGCACCCACAAAGATATGATACTAATAAAAGAAACTAAAAATTAAAAGTAGAACCATCTCCCAAAGCACACCCACACAGCAAGTAGGCCCTTCACACTCATCCATTCACCAGCTCACCCAATCAGCTAGAACACTTCATCCCATGCAAGACCGCCTCCTCTGAGGATATTCCCCAAAGAAGTCTATATCCGAATTTCGATCCCGCCTAAGAAGGATCGGGTTTCCCGGTCTCACTTTCCCCTTCACGGCTTTTTCAATCCTCTCACATCCCTCTTTGAGCTTGACCTTGCACTTGCCTAACATACGCGGGAACACCGAATCGCCAGAAGATACCGAGGATGCGATGGACTTAGCCTTGGGAGGGATATCGATACTGAGTGTTGAGGGCGTTGAAAGAGTTGAGGGTGCGTCAAGTACATCAGGTACCTCGGCCGAAGAAACGGTTTCAGAGGCCCCAGCTGCCCCAGAGTGCTGCCCTGGATCAGCGACCAAGGGGGCTTTATCAGTCGCGGGTGTTTCCATGTTGGCCTGTGGTTGTAGTTGAGCCGTGTTAGTTGAGTGAGATGTTGAATGAAGTTGAAGGAGATTGAGTAAAGTGTTAATAAATAGGGTGCTGATCCAGCTTAGAATTCAAGAGATCCGTCAAAGTCGATAGTATTCGGCTAAGGTTCAATTTTGAGCTTATTTTTCTCAAGTGCCATCGGATTTTGATTCTTGAAAATTCTAAATACTTTTTTGATTTTCGGTTGAATATGAACCATGATATCTCACTCGATGTATTGAATTTTCTGCTGGGAATTAAAGGGAGGGATTAGGGCGTTATAAGGAAGCATCTGTGTCGAGGCCATGGTTGAAGGTACTGAAGAAATTCAATTTAACCTGAGTTGTAAGATGATGCTAAATATCTTGAATGTTGTGGCGGTAGAAGAGGTTAGCCAAAAAGCCATCAGAAACATGTCTCGATACATCTATCTCCTACACCGAGTATATCTACGTGACAGCCACAAATCCTTAGCCCTAGTAAGCTCAGGCATATTCCGGTGACCGAAACTAAAGCAAAAAGAAAAGGTACCAAAAACAGCAAAAGAGTTCAGCAACCGGGATTCCCACATGGTCACCCACTGTAGTTCTAACCGGTCGATACGATGCTTGTTTACCGCAGAGCGGACGGGATGCGAAATTTTCATCGTTCTATGGCCGAACACATTAGCTCAACTTGTAAAACGCATTTATACCCGTGTATGTGGAAATGTCCAAAGGTCACCTCAACCTTGTTTTTCGACCACAGAACCAAACGGGAATTTCGTCAAAGGGATCAGCCACGAGTGAGCACATAAATATTGAGCCTTCAGCACATTGCAAGAGCAGAATGCGGCAGGATTAGCAAACCCCATAATAGGCTACCTGGTGGGTATACGACTTATCTTGCATTATTTAACCCCTCTGAATGTTCCATGGAGTGAGGCAGAAGAGTTTGAGTTTGAGCATTGAGCGCTAAGCGAGGGATTTGGCCATTGGGAATCTTTTTTTTTTCCTCTTTGAAGTATGGGTTCACATGCAGGAAAGGAGTTCATTCTACTGTACATTCCCACAGTCACGGCTCTGGTTGGGCCTCCATGACATCACTGCGAACCCCATGATGGAAGACAGTATGATAGCTTTAGTCCTTCGATTCCCACCTTCTCACTCGACGCCCAACTAACATAATCTAACTAAATAAGCACGCAATCACTAATTCCACGTAACTTTAACTGATGTGGCAATAGAAGCCCTCCATCTCCCCTCCTTTTTTCTTTCCATCCCCCGCTGAGATAAAATGCACCGCCATACATACCTGCGACACCCACACTCTCAGAATCCCTCTAAAACCCACCTGGTCGTCATTCCGTCCTATATTGAAAAACACATGCAGCGCTTGACTAAGGAGATAGGCATCAATTTTTTTTTTCAAACTTCCCTTCATCTCTTATACTCGCCCCGTTCCTCTCGATGATTCACTCTGTTGCTCTCGGAAGCGCCACTTTGCTTTTACCCTGACTGGTGGAAAGGGCGGGGTCTTAATCTCTGCAGCCATCTCTACCTACTCACATGTAGTTAAATAGCAACTAATTTTCAAACGCTAAGTTTGCGCATCATATAATACGATACGGTAGCTCAATCAACAGGCGATTCCGCATAGTGGAAGAATGATAGAGGAACTCCCCAATAACTCTTCGGTAAAGACGTATTCCATAGAACGATAAATTAGATAACAAAGAACAGAAAGGAGAAATAGAACAACCACCGATAATGAACGCCATAAGGCATACCAGAGCCCCTGTGAGCTCGCCATCCGTGCGCTTCGTAGAGAACCTCTGCTGCAAAAATACAGAAGTGCAATTAGGAACAGACAGAAGAACTGGAAGCAGAAAACTGAGGCAGTGCCCACTATTCCTGAGCAGGACTCCAACCGGAGAGAAAACAGAGGACTTCAGTGGAGAGCTTGAGAGCAGAAACAAACCCTCACCTCAAGAACCAAATCCAGCTGCCAGCCAGAAATTCCAGCGAGTGATAAATCGTGAACGCGATTGGCACAATTGGTGTATGGTGCCGGTCAACTAAAACCTGCCCTCCACCCAAAGTTCTTGGACAATCTGGACAAACTGAATTATCAGAAATCATGAAAAAACTTTAAAAATAATTCCTCTAGTAAATCTGTTGAGAATCCCTTGGGAAATCCTCTAATGACTTTTTTTGTTTATTTATTTTATAGATGAGTTCAAACTCGCCAATCAAAATCATGTTGCAGTAGGCTGTTTAATACAGATGTGCAACATCTTCAATTCCAACCCCAACCACAACAATGACTTTCTGCATAGTTTTGGGAGGAAACAAACACCATAGATCAATTCTAACATATCTTTATAACAATTTTACCAGAGGAAATTTCAAAATACCTTCTCAATAAGAAGCTATTTCCAATTTAAAAATTTTGTATCAACTTGGCCACGAGGGCAGGTTTTGATTGTCCGGTACCATACAGTACAGTACGGTAATCTGAGACTTGAACGCAAGCAATCACAGATCCTCACTCGATATCTACCATCAGTAGGCTGTAAAAATTCACCTGCCACTGGGCAAAACACACCAAAATTGGGGTTTTTCAAGCCATCAAAACTCAATGAATTTTACTTCAATCATCGCAAAAAAAAATTAAAAAAGTTTTATCTATCTGGAATATGTCATATCATTTTTGGAATTTTTTTGCTTCAACTACTACAAAGTGGTAGGGGGATCTTTGTGTTGTAGTCCCAAGATACCTGCCAAGACATGGCTTTTTGTATGCAAAAGATACATTGCAACTGACCTCACCAACTTCAAAGGCTCACCATCTGGCATGGTCGCAATATAAAAGTTTTCAAAAATTATGACATATTTCAGACAGATGAAAAAATTTTAAAATTTTTTTTGCAATGATAGCAGTGAAATTCATTGAGTTATGAGGGCTCGAAAAGCCCCAATTTTGGTGTGTTTTGGCCTCTGTCCCCTTACTAAACAACGCGTATTGCCATCTAGCCTTATCTTTAGCCAATTATGTTATCGCACGGGTGCTCGTGAGGAACGACTCGAAGGTAGGACACGATTCCCGCAGAAAGTTGTGGTGAGTGAGAAATACCCTAATACTTCTATTAACGTACCGTACTCAAAGTTCGAGTTTGTCTGACCATCAGTCTCAAACAGCCCACCAAAATCCTTCGGGGGCGTACCATGCAGTCAAAAGAACAACACCTTCCATTGCGAATTTTCCTTTCTCAAACATCTCTATGATAAGGGGACCCCCGGTCTCAGTTAGCCGTGACAAATATTTATAAATTCGTTTCCTGAGGAGTTTTGCGCTGCTGATGGATGTTAACAGTGGGCGAGGCCCCTCCTCACTCGTACTGTACAAGGGCGGTCGAGAGTTAGGCCATAAATTAGCTGGAAAAGTAATGTAAGTTAAGGTCTTGTATATTCAGGTATAAATCAAACGACATGCGCCTTCTGCCAGTGCCACCGCCTCATTGAGAATTTCTCGGGCACAGTGTCTTCTGTGATGCCGATTGTGGATATGGTTGTTTGTTTTTCTATTTACTATATTATTATCTCGGGATACAGCATAGACCCTGCTCATTGATCTGTGATATTTGTGTGCTGTGAATTGTACTCTTTACATTCTTGATGATGTCTCTCAGAGCTAGAGGACCACCTTTTCCCGTAATAAAATACCGAGACCGATACTGATAAGGCTGCAGTCGTATTAGGAAGTAGTGTGTGGCAATGAGTGATACAACAAATTTTCTCGTTTAGTATAATCTTCGGAAGCCCATGAAATCAGGTTTTTGATCTGAATATTATGGCTATCGTAACGATTCAGCCTATGACCATCTGCAATAGCGATACAAAGACTCAGGAAGATTAATCGTAGTCTCAGCTAATAGACAAGTAACGGATATAAGGCATCTAAACTTCATTCAACCTCGAGAATCCTTCCTCCGTTGGCTGTAACCAATTCTTCTCATCATACTCCCTTTCCCCCTCGATAACCTATCCACCATTAGCAAGCCAACTCGCCCCGTTCAAAAAGAAAAGAGAAAAGAAAAAAACTCACATGAAAAGTATAAATCCACCTCGAAACCCGACTAGTATTCCTCTCACTCTTATGCAAAACATTCCCATCAATAAGCACCAAATCCCCACTCTTCACCTCACCCATGACAAACTCCTCCTCTCTCTTCCCAGCCTCCACAGCCTCAGCGCCAAACCTCTCCTTAACCCCATCCCCTTGGCCCTCACTCAACTCCTCAAACCCCGTCCCGCCAGCATCACACCTGACAAACCTCTTCTTGATAGGCGCCCACTTATGACTCCCAGGGACAAAACTCAAGCACCCGTTCTTGGCATTGGCATCTTCAAGAGCGTACCAGAAGCCAACAGCGCTGGGCGGGTCAGTGTACAGAAACGTAGAGTCCTGATGAGAGAGCACGGCTCCACCGATCTCCGGCTGCTTGCAGATTATCATGCTTTGCAGCACGCGGGGGTCGTGGAAGCCTAGGTCTGCGGCTATGGCTTTATTCCGCTGGCAGAGGGTCATGGAGCGGAAGGGGGCGCATAGCGAGTGCAGAGCGTGGCCGATTTTGTTGATTGCAAGGGATTTGGGTTTGGTTAGGGTGCCGGTGGAATCGAAGGCATCTAAATAATACCATGTTAGTAGCGAAAGGTGGAGAGAAAGGAAAGTGGGGGAGGAGAATCTCGCCTTCTTCAAAAAAGAACCGTATCTTGTCGTTTGAGTTTAGGAAGTAATCATCTCCAACATGCTTCTTTGCGTCTTCCCCGTTCTCCCCGCCGGTAGAGAAGCGGGTCATTGGGTGCCCATCGAGCGAGAATCCTGCTCCGCGAATGTTACGACATAACCACAGTAATCACAAACCGTAAGGAATAAATAAAACACTAACCATCAAGAAGACCCGCAGTCTCCTTCTTCAACTCGTCAACAACCTCAGGCGACAGTGCCTTGGGAATAATCAAATAGCCATTATCTTTAAAGAACGTTAACTGCTCGCTTGTAAGTCCAGCCATTAAGTGCCTATATTGTAATAACAATAATTTATGAATTTCGTCAAAAAGTGTCCGTTTGTATGAAAGGGTCCTATTAAGGCGGGGGAATACAAAGGTAGAGTGAGCGTGGTGGGGTTCTTACTGGAGTTCATTTATGTGATAAGAGATGCGACATCTGAGGCTTAAACGGATATCACCGGCCGTTAGATGCCAACCGGAGCCTCCCGACGCTGTTTGTGCTGTTGCATGTCAGCGGGATTGATCTTTCTATATAAACAAACTTTTGTTGTGATTCATCAATGCCACTATGGCCGAGTGGTCCAAGGCGGCACATTTAAGTTTCTTGCAAACAAAACTGTGCTATCGAAAGATGCGTGCGTTCGAACCGCACTGGTGGCAATTTCTTTTTGTTCGTGCCGGCGACGGCGACTTAGTGCGGATGTTTCTCTGCCAGCGAGCTAGGGTAGATTGTGCAAACATGGGCAGGGCCTACCACCAGCCCCGAATAGCTTCAGCACTACCACCTATTTCACGAATGACAGCATACGAACATTTTATGAATTTACGATGTACTAATTTTAAAAAAAATCCATAGTAAAATGCGCCAGGTATCCGAACAGAAAATGAATGAAACCCAGTAACCCCCTGCAAAATAAACCCAACCACTCAACGAAACACAAAAGACCGACCGTAGAGGAACCATAAGAAAGGGAGCCTTCCAAAACCAATTAAATATACCAAACCCCTACTCGTTTCACTTTTCCACCTCTTTTCCCTTCCATTTGAGTTCCGAATCATCTATCCCAAGTGGTAATCCACCACTCTGGTCTTCAGCAACTTTCATACCGCCCTCTGTTTCTGTAGCGACCCCCTTAACGTCGCTCCAATATTCGAGTCGACGGACTTCTTGTTCTGCAGCTTCGATTGCTTTCTTGAGACTTTCGTATTTTCTTTGCCTAGCAGCTTTCTGGTCTGCATGCTGGGTTCCTGATTGTGACCCTAGGCCTGGCCCTGGATGTGGTGTTGATGAGCCATCTGTTGGGAGGAGAGGATCTGAGGGTTCAGCGTGCGGGGTTGATGCAGTAGATGAGGGTTGTGAAGGGACAAGTTCATCGGATGCGGCAATGAGGAGTTTTAGGAGTTGCCGACGGGATGCTTGGAATATCATCAATGACATGATGTCAGGTATCTAGTATTAAATCAGTACAGGAAACTACCTTCTCACAAGAAAGGAATTATACCCGTTCGGGGAGATATATCACCTCCTCGCCGCTATCTTTTAGGAATTTCTCTACAACTTCAATCTTCTCACGATCCAATCGGGCGATTTTCAGTACTCTCAGAAGTTTTGGGATATCAGTTATAAGTCCTTCCTCTTCAAGATCATCATCCATCTCCGCATTTTGTCCTGTCCATTCACTTCCTTCCATTACACTTCGTCGTGGCTTCTTTTTTCCCGCTCCTGTCCCGGTTGATCCACCGTCTACCAAATGCCGAGAGTGTATAGTAAAATAGTCTTGGTTGAGTCCGTGGGGCCGTTCCTGGCTACCTTCACGAGAGGAAAAGTCCGGATTGTGAGATATTTTAACACGTTTTCGTAACCACCGACGTCGACGAACGAAAGAGTGGAACCACACATGGTTTCCATGCCACGAGAATGCAGGATTGAAGGAGAAGCTATACGTCCATCCTTCTTCATCTACATCTTGTGTCATGTCCACATACCAGGTTTTCCACGCCTGTTAAGTCAGTCACAACTAGCCACAAAATGTATTACAAGAGGCAGAGAGGGCAAAATTACCCAAGCCCATGATGGATCTGGAAGCTGTGCGTTGACAATGCTCACGGCCGAATCATGAAATAATCCATTTTGCCAGGATGCGGGGTCGAGGTTCAATAATCCCTTCGAAGAGAACAGGGGAATACCACAAATGGATATCCTACACCCACACATACACCCATTAGTCCAGCATAACCCCAACACAAGCCGGATGAAACCTACCCCCTCTGGTTCTCATAAAGAACATCAATCTCCGCAATCTCCTTTTTTTGTTTCTGTGATTTTTTCCTCGCAGGCACGTGTTCTGCACTACCCCTTCTCGCGTTCCCGCCCGTGTTCGATCTATCTCTCCCTCGCTCCTGCGGTAACCCATCTTCGCCGCCGCCTCCGGATGGTCCGACGATCTCCATGTCCTCCTCTCCCGTACGCTCTACAACTCCCCCGGCCCTCGGATCAGGTGCACCGTCACCATTGGCTATTTCTAAATCATCGTCGGTAGAGGAGGTTGCCGGATCGATAACCCATCCCCGATACTTTCTCTGGGCTATTGCTTTCCGGAGCGTCTCTCGGCGTCCGGGAGCAGCTGAAGAAGTAGCAGAAGTGTTGGACGGTTGGGCTGGGACGTCACCGGCTTCGGAAGCTGGTGCAGTGGGAGGCTGTGATACAGTATTATCTTGTAGGTTTATACGGTGGTTGAGTTCGCCGGAGGAAGAGTTAAATGAACGCGAAGCTCTAAAAGATGATAGTGAGGCCATCAGTTGGTGGATGAGCACCCTAGCGGCTAATTACTAATGATAATCAGGAGAACGGGATAGAACTCAATAATGAGAGAAATTTTAATGACATAGGAGACAAGGGGTGAGAGTTAATAAAGGAAGGACAGTAGGAAAGGGAAAGAAAATAAGAAGGAAAATAGGCTGGATGAGCGGGCAAAGAGTTTCGTCACCAGAGAAAGAGATGGATCAGCGCAGGGAGCGGATGCTTCACCAAGCTGTATAAAGCAGGGAACTGCCCGTGCCCAATTACACTATGAATCGTGCTGTATTATACGGTGGCAATGATATCTTATGTTGAGCCCTCTGCCCTTCCCTATCTCCCCCACGAACCCCCTCCAGCAAGCCAGCCTAGTCCAAACTTCAATCCCCAATTCCCTTTAGCAAGAAAGGAGTTCTGGAGAGCCCAACTACTTGTTTTTCCCAGTCAGTTTCCCACTGCAAACCTCCCGCTGCCCTTTCCGCTCCTGACAAACGGTCCCAAAACAGCCTAGCCGCTGATATTTCGCAGCAATGACGTATTTTCATGCTCACCATTATCCTTCCTTCAACTTCAAATAAATTCACTACTAAATCCCCCCTATTCTACCTTTTCGTAAAACAAAACAAATCACGACCCTCTCACCATATTAGAATTACATTCAACTTTCACTTCAACTCAAATTCCTATCTACCGCCTATCACTCGGAAGTCCCTACCCACATCAAACAGACATGTCCGCTCCACCACCAGGCTCCGCAGGCACTCCCCCGAGGACAACTGGTCCTCTAAAGAACCGTTTGCCAGTATACATTGGTACGGCAGTAGCTGCTATTGCAGCATACTATTTCTACAATGCCGGGGGAGACCCAACTGTTGCTCGGAAGGAAATGAAACGTTGGCTTGTTCTCAGCCATGTCAGAATGTGCAGTGAAACGACTAACAAACAAACAGACGATGCATCTCGTGCATCGGCAAGCATCAGAGATGAGCTCCCCGGCCGAGGCAAAGAGACTAAGGCAGGTGCGGAGGAGGCCATGGCAAGAGCCGGTAGCAATATCGACTCCACCGTTCGTGATGGTTTGCCCTCGACTATACCCACTACCACTGGAACCTGTCCTAACAATTGCACCAGGTAAATCACGCATAGCCGAAGGCCAACACAAACTCGAAGAGACAAAAGACAAGACCGGAAAGGCCATCATGGGAAAGATTGACGAGGCAGATCTCAAGGTTGAGAACGAGGCTTCAAAAGCCAAGAGTGGAATCAGTTCTTGGTTTGGCGGCAAATAAGTCTAGAATGAAAGAAATGGTGTTAATGGGATGAAACTTTTTTTTTTTTCTCTTGCTTTTCTGTTTGTTTTCTTCATTATTTAAATATATTGGAGCAGGATGGAGAAGTGGAGATGTAAATTATTACGAGCAATTCCAGAAGAAGCATGCTGGGGAAATCTGGTCTGCTATGCAAAATGACGAATAAATTATCTTTTACAAAACCTGGACCTCTGTCCTGCAATTCCGGTATTGCACTTCATATCAACCACATATCGACTACATATCTTCCATTTATCACTCATTTCCTGCCCATGGTAAAGTATGATACTTGTTTACCAATAAGACCCACAGTAGCCTTAATTTACATTTCTTCTTATCCAGCCCCAAAGCTTACCCGTTAACCCATCCCCCCCACACACACTGAGTTCTGAAACTGCAATTTTCCAAAGTTTCCCCTACCAAAAGCCGGCCTGCCAAACAGCCCCCTAAGTTTATCAACCATTCACAATCCATCACTCGAGTCTCCAGTACAGTACAGTACAGTACTCACAAATCCGCATCCACCTCGCACTCCCCCACCAGTGACACCCAAACATACCTCCACTCACACTCACCCCCTATTCACAACCAAGATACAAAAACCGCCAAAAAAAAAATCCCCCCCCCCCCCAAAAAAAAAAAAGCAATCTAGTGATTCAGACAACCTCAGACGAGACAACCCCGAACGAGCAAAAAATTAAAAATTACCCCTCCTTTACTCCTACCCAACACTCAAGTTCACAAGGGTTGGTAACCGATAAACCAAGCCCATCGCTAGCTATCGCGCCCATCCACCCGACACCAAACATAGCCCCCCCCCAAATAGGAATCCGTGCTAGATATGCCAGATATGTCGGATAAAAGAGGTTGCGTAAAGAAGGCGGGCGGTTGCTTAGTCACCAAGGTTTTTCTGACTGTCATTGGTAGTGGGGGGCTCTTTTGTGTTCTTCTTACATCAATCGTGTCTTTTTACCTTTAACCACAACAATCAATCAACTTTTCATTTTTCCTCTCCTTCCTTTGTGCTCTCGTCTCTGCTAGGGGGCCACTTCTTAAACTTGTCTCCTCACCAATCTCTGTGCCTTTTCCAACAATCCGGAATGATTCTCGAGGCCGAGTGAGACGCCATGAATTACCGCGTAGAACAAGATGAGATACGATAATGAGCATCACGTAGCGGGGGTTTATGCACTCCTAGTGTGAGGGAATACGGTACCCAGCGAGGATGAGGGAGGGAGGGGAAAAAGGTACATCGCAAGTTATCGGTTCGAGTAATGCCCCCTTTCCCCCCCACTTCCACCTACCTATCTGCCTCGCAAATAGGTATTTTTTTTTCTCCCTCTTCCCTTTCTCTTGATCACACCCCCTCCCCGATGGCAGAAGAAATAAAAATAAAAAAGACGAATGAAAGAATATTCAACCCAATGCTATTTCCGAAATCAGTATGGGTAGAGTGAGAATAGTTTAGCCACCCTCCAGTACTATATGATAATTTCAAACTTCCCAAATAACAATCACAGTCACAAGACTGACCAAGAGGCACGGCGGAAAACATAAGACGATACTTTAGAGTGCACAAAGTTTGTTTGTTTAAAAGTTATCATATCATACCACCAAACCATCACCCAGACCAGGACAGACTATAACCGCCCACAAAGCACTACTAATGCCGTAATGCTACTACGCGAACGATACCAGCGAACCCTATTTTCCCCCATTTTTTCCCCCCAATATTCCCATACAGTATTTCCATTTTCCCCCATAATATCCCAATTATCCTTTTTCTTCTTCTTTTTTCTCTTTTCTCTTCTTCTCGCTGTTGTTTACCATTTTTCCAAACCATACCCACACCACTAGAACTACTAAACAGGATAAAGGTGAGGAAAGGAAAGGTCAAAGTTATAGAGGTGAAAAGAAAAAAGAAAAAAATAGACGATGAAAGGAACAGGAAAAAAATAGAAATAAAGAAACGGAGGGAAAAAAGGAAAAAGGAAAAATAAAAAGAACAGAACAGGAAACAGGAAACAAAAAAAAACTCCCTCCCATGCGCGAACCCAACCGACCTTACAGACAGACAGACAGACAGACAGACAGACAGACAGACAGACAGACAGACAGACAGACAGACAGACAGATAGTTAGACAGCCTACAGATCGTCTTCCAGGTATTTGTACGCGAATTTGAAATCCGTTTTACGGCGGTTCATCCTATAATAGACAAGCGACAAACGGACAAACACCAACAAACTTTAGCTCAGCAATTTCATTATACAGATAAAAAATAACTAATAGGGGGTGGGGTGGCGAAGGGGAAGGAGAGAAGAGTACAAATAAAAATTAAAGAAAGTTAAGGATTACCGACCACGTAGACTCATAATCAAAAAACCGATACGTTCCCTGCTCGTATTCTTCAGTTATAGTTTTCGGCTCCTCATGACGTTGGAACCAAGTCTGGTACTGCTTGTGGAACCTCCAGCTCTGACGCTTGAGCTCCTTAGCGGCGAGGTATTGCTGGTAGGTGCCCTGGCGGTAGTAGAATACGTAGAAGAGTGTGTCTATATCTATGCGCTTGTACAAGCTCGGGTCGTCGAAGACGGGGAGAGGTTCTTGCGGGTAATGGGCTGGGGTGTTGTACTTTGTAGTGGGCTTGTAATGACGAGGTTTCTCGGCATCGATCGTGTCTGGTGCGCTAACCATTGAAATCTCGAGCGAACGGTGAAGACTTCCGGGCTGGGGGAGCAAGCGTTTCCTAGTGTTCTCAAAGGATGACATTAAGTCCTGGAGGCCAGGTGGAAGATAGTACACAGATTCTTCGGCTGGCAGGGGACTAGGTTCTGGAACTGGAGACTCAATCGAAGGCATGGAGCTACCAGTCGTTCCATTGGTTTGTAGTTCCGGTAACGGTGATGGAGAAGGCTCCGGTATCTGCCTAGAAGGCTCTGGCTCGCTTGTTGGCACATTCCTCGAACTTTTATTATGGGCAGGTTCCTCATGCTTTGCTGGTTCTTGTTGATTCCTGGGGGATATAGGAGGGGCGGTTGAAACATTTGAAGGTTTAGGAGACGGTACAGTCATAACAGTTGTCTCTATTAAAGGTGTATGGGGTACCGAGGCCTGACTCCTGTCTGGCAGAGAAGAAGTTGTAAGCACCGGTGCAGGCAAACTCCCCGAACCACTGCCTTGCCGTTGCGAAGGCTGCCTTGGAGCATTTGGAGGTGGTAAGGGTGACATTCCCAAACTCGAGCTGGCACTTGATGCTTGGGCTGCCATACCAGGCGGAGGGGGCAGAGGGGCAATTCCAACATTTCGGTCCGCAGCCGCTGCCGCCGTCGCTACTGACGCGTACTTCAATACTTCACCAGCCGGCCGCGTTGGTATAGGAGCCGGTTTCATGGAGCCATTTGAAGGGGGTAAGCCATTGTTGATATACGGAGAAGCCGCGGAACCAGCCGGCTGATGTAATGTTGCTAAAGCCGGCATAGGGGATTTGAGTTGCGTACTTGGTCTACGACCTCCAGTGACAGAGTCCTTCGTTGAGCCCGGACGTTCAGATAAATCGTCCTGTATACTCTGGGTTTCCTGACTTGACATCCTATCTGCATCCGCCCCTATACCGTACAGATCTTCCGCATTCTCCTCGTCAAGGTCAAGTTCATCATATATGTTTTCACTGTCGTATTCCTGGTAGTCAACATCCTGCCAAGAATCGATATAGAACCTTATGTCATCCTTGACTCTCTCTACGGATTCAACCTCCAAATGCCCATTCTCTAAAAGCCGCATGATAAGCTCCAACTTTGCCTGGTGCCATTTATGCCTTTCCACTTGTTTCTCAACCTCAGCAACTCGATCCGCTTTTGACGAATCCTTCTTCCCCTTCTTCAATGTAACACTCAGTGATTCCGCCTCAGCTTCGCAGGCCTCGATGTGACGATCCAGGTCGGATGTACAATCTGATAGGAAGGTCACCAAATCGTGTTTCTTTTGAGCCATAGGGTCTAAACGGGTGGATGCCATGAGGCCTTCTTTTGAATAAGCCTTGGTCTTCATCTCTTTTTCCACAGCTTTGAACTTTTCCATTTGCTAGAGCAATATGAACATATCCCCGAACGACAGGGAAAAAGACACATCAGCTTCGAACTATAAACTCCATAACATGCAAGAAAGATATGAAAGAGGGGGATAATATGCGTGGGATTTTTTTCTTTTGGAGTAAACAAAAAGAAATTGGTCTCCATCTCCATCGCTACAAATATATTGCAAGGTACAAGAGGATGCACATTGCCGACGTAATCGCCACCAGAAAAGTAGAACCATTAAAAGTAGCAGCAAACCGACCCCCCACGATGTGAGATGCGCAACAAAGAACATTACTCTCCTTTTGCCTAGACCATATTTTGTGCCTACCTGAAAGACCAAAAGAGAAGAAAAGTGGGGGGAGGGGATATGCAATGGAGGGATGTTAAGGAGCAAAACTCCAAAAATTCGGGAAACCCTTACCGTCTCGATTTTTTTTCTCTCGTCCAACAGAGGCTTTTTGTCCTTTATTTCCGAGTTTGCCGCCCATGTCTTGATTTGATCCCTATGCCGTTGAAGCTTCTTAATCTCGCGTTTCAGCGAGTCTTCCAGTTTCTCCTTCTGCGATGCATTGTTGCAGTGTTGGAGCTTCTCGTAGATCTGTTCGAATGACTGAATACCTTCCGATACACGTTTGAAGACCTTTTCGACCTCCTGTTGGAGTTTGCGGGCGGACATTGTGTAGATCTGATGGGAGAGGGAGGGTATTAGTTGCTTTCAAAAACTTTCTTCGATGGTGCGCCGGTGGGAGGTAGAGGATGTAGATAGGCGAAACGGAGATTGAAGGGCCGCGGACAATGGAGTTTAAAAGGTACCTTTGCGCTTTGCGGGTTGTTTGACGAGCAAGACGATACCGTCGTCGTTGTTGTGTGTTGTGGTTGTGGGATGTAAAAATGTAAGCGGCTCTAGCTCGGGTGATGGTATTAGTGGTGATGATTAGATCTGTCCTCGTTCTTTACGTGCGTAGGTATATAGGTGAAGTGTCGTCGATTAAAGAGTTACATACGGTAGGCACAGTAACGCTGGGGTTATGAGAGATGGGTCAAGGCTTGTGTCTATCCTTTTCCCAGCATAGCAGGGGGCTCGAAGAGGTCTCTCCTGTTAGGGTTGGACAAGATTTTACAGAAGCAGGAGTTGGCTGCAGTATTCCAGTCGAAAGCAAGGCCGCAGGCGGATAACCCTCGTGATTTCTGAATAGCAAAACGGCCTATCGTTTAAAGGACATCTCTCACTATCAACAACTTGTCTTTACCTAAGCACCGTAAAACAACATAACAGGTATTTTACACGATGATAATAATGTAAAATATGAAGAAACGGGCACGATAATTCACAACCATGAATACATATCAGCCATACCGTGAGACGCTTAAGGTCGAAAGGAGGAGAGTTATTGATAATTATTAATATAATATATATCTTTCTCTCCTCTTACCTCCTCCCCCTTCTTCTCCTCTTCCCCTTATGATGCCAACAGGCTGATCATGCACTGGAGGTTATGTAAAATTTTAGTCGGTGCGAACCACACACCCACACCCACACACACTCACACTCACTCCTCACTCACACTCTTTCCTCCCTTCTGCCTACAAAAATGAAGGAATTCATTCGAGTTTCGACATCCATCCCTTACTGCTTTCGGCAAGCGCCACACCTTCTCCTTCAAATCCTCTGATTCTCTTTCGAAACTCGCGTGTTTGCAGCAGAGCCTCATCCACCTGTTTCAATTTCATTGAAACCGCACTCTTTTTCCCCTCGCTCCCGTCATTTGAACCCCACCATTTTTTCTCCTGCCCTCCCCCGCTTCTCACACTTGCTAGCATCATGAAAGGTCCTTCTTAATCCACTATGCCCTTTTGATAATACCATCTCTATCTAACACTACTTTAGCCATCATCCAACGAGTTCTCTCAGCCTCTGTTACAGTCGATAAAGAAGTTGTCTCCTCAATCGGTCAAGGGCTTCTTGTGTTAGCTGCTGGTATGATATGATCAATGCCTCTCCCTCTTCTCCCTTCTCTCCTTTCCCTAACACTAACACCGATATTTCACCTCCGCACAGTCGCTGCAGATGATACCCCGAAGGACGTCGAAGCAATCGCCAACAAACTACTAAAGTTAAAAGTCTGGGATGATGAGAGTGGTGGACGATGGAAGAGATCTATCCTAGACCTCGACTATCAGGTTTTACTGGTATCACAGTTCACTTTGTTAGCTACAACAAAGAAGGGGAATAAACCTGATTTCCACGGAGCCTGCCCCCCGGCCGTTGCGAAGGAAATCTACGCATCTTTGCTACAGAAGACCCGAGAACTATACATTAAGGAGAGGAGGCTATCGCCTGAGGCTGGAAGTACCAAGGTCCAAGACGGGGTCTTTGGGGCGATGATGGAAGTCAGTTTGGTTAATGACGGACCGGTAACATTCGAGATTTCTTCACCAATGAAGCAAGTTGAGACTCTGGTAGGAGGAGAAGGCAAAACACAGGGAAAAAAAAAGACAAAAGCTACCTCTTCAAACGGAGAAGGTCAAGTCAAGCCGAGCGAGGTGGTAATTGACGGCGGTGAGCTCAACGAGGGAAAATGAATATCATATCCGAGTATCCCAATACCCTCCCCCCCCTTAAAATACAGTATACAACAAAGCATAGATATCATAAAACCTAGAAGCCCTTAGACAAACCCCAGTTCCTCAAAAAAAAATTTTGCCTCCAGAGCTCAAAAAAGTTGGAACCCAATCCGACTTTTTTTCTTCCTTTCAACTCATGTGTCCGTTTACTTTCCATCTTTGGATCTCACGGAAGACAAGTGGGGGCAAAAAGAAAAAGATGGAAATATTGTATCCCCATAGTTGCAGTATCCGCCCCCAACCAAACCAAACCTGAGGGAAATTTCCAACCGAACATTTTTTTTCCCTTCTTTAAACACTGGATGCTTGTAAGATACATCGACTACGAGTACAAAACTATATCCGCATAACTAATACAATTCAATCCACCCCTCACCCCATTAAAGTAATTATATCAGCTGAGTCTAGACTACCGTGTTGTACAGTTGCCAAAACCGCCTGCCTGCCACCCAACAACCCCAACGTCGACGACAATAGTAAGAACGAACAGAACATGACAACCCCATCCATTCAAAACACCCAGATAGGAAAGTTTTAGTTTCCCATCCCCTTCCTTCCAAAGCACCTGAACAATTGAATCAAACAACCGCTCACTCACTTCACTTCAATTCAATTCATGCATTCATTCATTCATTTGTTTTGTTCCCCCCCTTTGCTCGCCGGCGTGACGCCGGCGCCAGCACATCCCATCCCAACCCAAGCAAAGAGAATACTATTGTAAGTACTCATACCCGGTACGATAACAAGACAATCACACGAGTAAAACAGTAGGTATAGTACGGTATCGGAATATCATGCTCCATCATGATAAACATTATCTTAGATACTGTAGCTGTTTTGTTTTTTTCCCCTTTTGGGGGGGGGGGGGAAGACAATATGGTTTTGAGTGCATTAATTAATTATTTCATTTGGTTTCTTTCACATGTATGTATGATACTTATGTAGATTGCGTTTTTTATGCCAGTCGGGCGTGCCTGGTTGTTTATCTGCAACATTCGGTAGAGTAAGTGTGCACGATGGTTGGACAAGTTGTTAGGTTAAGTTAGCATCCCGTAGTTTAGTGTGAGATCCGGATTGCTAGCTCAACTTTTTCCATAGTGTGGTTAAAGTACCGTATGTAGTAGGGGGGGGGGAATATCTACGGTAATCCGGGGGATGAGGTAGACTACAGTACGGTATGTAAAGTAGATATGTAGACGATCGAGCACGCATGGGACAGCATGGTAGGAGTAGTCCAGCTAGCGTTCCCCAAGTCCCAAAAGTCCGAAAAGTCCCAACAAACTCCTACTGTACCTACCGCTCCTACCCTTGGCTCGACAATCACAGGCAACTACATACGGTGCCTACCATACCCAAGCTCAGCCAGCAAGCCAGCAAACCAAGCCAGGCACGAAAACCCAAAAAAGCAATAGGAAAAAGTCCCAAGTGCATAAGCCACAAGGCCCGAGTTAAACCCGGAGCCTATCCCGTCTGTCCCTCCGTAGTCTCCTCTTCCCTTCGCTTCGCCACCCTACTGTAGAGTACCGGGAAGCAGTCTTTGTTTAAGGTAACTGATCCTGCGCGCCCTCCCTCCCGCCCGCATACCGATACTCGACTTGTACCGTACAGCAACTTTGTTTTATTTTGGTCCCACTCTTTGGAGGAAAAAAGAATATATGGAGGGGGAGAGAAGAGAAGAGAAAGGAAGAGGGGAGATCCTGGGGAATTGAGCTAGTAGGGTATGGCAAGGGAGGGAAGGGGGGGGAGTAAAGGTACATATTTGGAATCGGAAGTGTACTCCCAAGGGGGCTTAGACTGAGTGAGCGAGTAGTAGGAAGGAAGGAAAGGAAGGCGGAAAAAAGTATACCGTACTTCATGTGAAGTGAAAAAAAAAAAATGAGGAGGTACAGTACATACTTGTACACTCGCGTACGGAAAGTTCTCGCACCCTGGCTGGTACTGTGGCGCATGTACGGTTAGAGTGCATGTATTATTATGTACCAGTACTTCCGTAATCCAATTCACTGCTCATAGAAAGTGATTTCACCAGTGCCGGGCCTCGAGATATGTGGGGGTTTTCATTTCCCCCTCCAAGCTAGGAATTCAGTTCTCCATTGTGAAAGATGAGAGGGTATCGACAAGGTGTGATGGAACTTAGATGCTTACTTACAAATTGGCAAATTTGTTTACCGAAGTACCCGTACATAATAATACATCCACTCTAACCGCACATGCGCCACAGTACCAGCCAGGGTGCGAGAACTTTCCGTACGCGAGTGTACGCACGGCAATGAAAGATATGATAGTCTACTACTGATGACGCCGGAATGAACAGCGCAGTTTGAAGGGGTTAGATTAGAAAGGAGCCTTGTGAACACATGAAAGAATGGAGGTAAGCAAGCAGGCAAAAGACAACCCGCCAAGCGCCCTGCGCAACCAAAGAGGCTCTGCGGATGATCGCCGGGCCGTTTGAAAGCAGGCAGACTGGCTGGCTTGCAACTGGCTTGAGAAAGGAATCGGAAAACAAAAAAACACAAAAAAATTTTTTTTTTCTAAATTCCCGACCAATCGACCGCGCTATGATATGATACTGGTATGGGAGGAAGAGGGAGGAGTCCATTGCGAATTTTTTGTTTTACGGTATTCATTCTTATTGTTTCATAGGAAAATTTTTTTTCTCATTCACAAGATAATATGGTGTCGGTATGGTACAGTGCATCCGGTGGATGTCTGTGTGTTTGAATTTTTTTTTCCCTTTCGGAACTAAGGTTGACAGTACGGTACTCACTCAAGATATCATGCCATACGGTACTGTGGTGTACTTTACCGCGCCAGGGAAGGAGGGGATTGAATGAAGGAGAGGCACCACCTGACTCGCAGCGCTGCGAAGGCGGGTGGGCTGAAGGCTACTGTACCTTACGACGCGAATTAATGTGGTGCGGTGCAGTACCATATGGTACGGTTCGGTATGTGGTGGTGTATCATACCACCGTAGGTACGTTTCTTATCAAAGATTGTGGGCAAAAAGAAAGAAAAGATAAAAGGGAAAAGAAAAGAAAAGAAAAGTCATAATAATCATCTGGCGATATTTGTGCCGTTAGAGAGAATGAAGAGGGGAAAGAAAAGAAAAGAAAAGAAAATTTACTCCTTTTAGTGTACCGATGTTGCTCACGACTGAGAGAAAGTCCCGAGCGCCTCATACCATACATGCTTTGCCTTCAGTGGCCGGACGGACGGACAGACATCTTACAACGCGCAAGACGAAAGCGGCGATGATGATGATACTTGCATTTGGTGCAAGGACAAAATGACATTATTGGTGACCTGAACGGCGTGTACTGTAGCTCCTTGTATCATAACTGCAGGCGGCGTCGATCTGGATCGAGCGTTTTCGGCCTTTTTTCACGTCTCTTCGGATATTTTGTTCGTTTGACCCAAAGAAATTCCGCATTCCCTGATGCGGTCCTCTGATTTGTTTATTTACCGGAATCTGCCGGTATAGTTAAGTTAGGTTAGGTAGGAGGGAAGGAAGAAAAGAAGAGGGGCGTATGAGGGGGAGCTTTTTTTTTCTCCTTTCCTTCCATTCTTCCGTTTTCGGAGAGGGGGGGGGTTTGGTAGGATTTGAATGGTTCTACGCACTGTAATCGGTAGCTCTATCTGCAAGTATGAGAACATGAACAGCAGGATCGTGGTTAAGTGCCCAGGGAGACTAGAAGGTCGCGAGGACATAGAAGAAAGAGGTAAGCTGGTGGGAAAGAAAGAAAGACATGTTGGTCCTTTCTTTTTTTTCATTGTTGGAAGTGCTTTGTTCCTTTTTTTTCTTGCCCTTTCCTTCGCCCTCCGCTGACTTGGCTGTACCGGTACTGTGCTGTGTTATATGTTCAGTTGGAGGGATCTTAGGAAAGTTCGGAACTAGAATCTCGATTCTCCCCAAGAGTTACTGTACTCGTACTCTAGTGTACCAATTCTCAAGTACGTATGAGGTGCCGTTGGCTGAGAAGAGTACCCGTTGGTACCTACCTCGAGCTTCCACGACAACATCTGGTATGCGCTCGAGTAACTGTACAAGGTTATGAAGTACTGTACCTGTATGCTGGCACACAGCATGAAAATGGAGACCCGCGAGTGTCTAAAGTCGGATCACTATTGCATCTGAAGGTGGTGGGGATCTCATCTATCAATTCATACTTGGAGTATCGCGACCCGAAAATTGGGAACAACATGCTTCCAATATCTAGCATGACCATGGTCTGAACCCCGAATCCTGATCCCAACTACGGAGAACTCTACTAGCTATGGTAGTCTGGCATTACCGTATTGTTTTAATGTTTTTCGCTTGTTACCATTCTCAGGGTACCTGTACCGAATGTCTCGACGAATGAGGTTCCCCTCTGTTGCACACACCTGATGGGGGCAATAACTTCTTGCCTTGACGAAAATCGCAATCCCAGCCTTAGCCCCAAAGCCTCACCGCTTCCAGCAACCAAAAAGTGACCCGGTTCCCATATGTATGATACCTAAAACTTTTTTTTCTTCTTTCCTTTTCCCTTTTGCTTTGACCCCCCTTCTTTGCTTCCTTCCTTCTGGCTCCCTTCTGGCTCCCCTTCCCAATCTTTTTCCCCTAGCTCCCCCTTCCCCTTTGCCTCTCTCTATCCGCCGCGTTGACATAAGATGGTAAAAAACGTTGTGAGATATTGAAAAACCCCGCAAATCAGTTCAATGACCAGGAAGAGTGAGTCCTTCCCGGGTGCCAGGTGCCTCTCACGCGTGGTCACTCGGGAGAGCAGAGCTCTCCTTCCTCACCCCCCCCCTCTTTACCTTTAAATAGGGATGGACGCACGTCGCCAATGTGAAAAGTAGTCCGAAAGTTTTCTGAAAGTTCTTCCTTCCTCACCTGTCCATATCAAAAGTAACTACCTGTCCTCAATACATTATCTTTACCTACATTATCAGTCCCGATATCCTTTTTTCCCTTTTTTCCCTTTTTTCTTCTTTTTCTTCTCTAGTCAATCTAGTCCAAAGCAGAAAAAAATTTCATAAAGTTGAAATAAAGGTATACAAGATATCATAACTCAGCATAAAAGAAGGAAGGAAGCAAGCAAGCAAGCAAGCAAGATCTTATTTCTATTACACAACAAGATATAGGTTCGGTTGCGAAGAAGAAAGGAAAAGAAAAAAAAAGCTATTTGGGAAACCATGCAAGTTTCTTCTCTCGTGCAGCAACAGGATTGGAATGTTCTCGAGCAATTGAGATCACGCATAGGCGGTAGTGGGACACAAGGGAATGGAAGTGTTGGTGGGGAAAAACATGCTGGGGCTAGAATTATTCCGTATACCTCAGATCTGTTAGGCGGAAGTGGAGGTGGTAGTGGAGGAGGAGGAGGAGGAGGCTCTGGAACCTTCCGCCCATCTTCAAAAAGGGCTCGAAACGCTCCCTCAACACCAGCACCAACACCAGTTCTATACCCATCTCCATATCCCCACCTTCCACCACTGAACCCGAAAATATTTCCAATTGATCAACCACCCGTTAATAAACGACAACGAACAATGTCCGAAGAAACCGCTTCACCAGCTTCTACCACCCCCGCCGGTGCTCCTAGTAAGTTTTTTTTTATTATTCTTTTTTTCTCCTTGCCTTTTTTCCCCCTGTCCATCTTCTCTTAGATGAGCGGGGTATTTTTTTTTTTTTGGTGGGGTAAATAATTTTGGACTGACCAGAACCTCTGCCTACACTGTAGACCGTCCTCGAGTTTACCTCGACATTTCAATAGGGGGGAAACGAGCTGAACGTGTTGCTTTCGAGCTGGTAAGTTTTTCCCCTGACCACCATTTTTTTCAATTTTATTTTAAACATTTGACATTTGATGCTAACTTAACACTAGTATAATGACAGTAAGCGTCCACCATTTATTACCGAATGAATCCCCGAACAGTATTTTAACTATTTTATCTAGTTGTACCTAAGACCGCTGAGAATTTCCGTGCGCTTTGTACCGGTGAGAAGGGTATTGGAAGGAGTGGAAAGCCGTTGCACTACAAAGGTAGGCCTAACTTTCCATTTGATCTCTATGGCTACTGACTGTTCTGCTATCGTAGGCTCTACCTTCCACCGTGTTATTAAGAGGTTTATGATTCAAGGTGGTGATTTCACTGCTGGCAATGGGTACGTTCTCTTCCCTATCCGAACTCACGTCTTTCACCGGAAAATATTGATAGAATGTTATCAGATCTGGCGGTGAATCAATCTACGGTACCAAGTTCGAGGATGAGAACTTCGAGAAGAAGCATGACAGGCCATTCCTGCTTTCTATGGCAAACGCTGGTCGCAACACCAACGGAAGTCAGTTCTTCATCACCACTGTCCCGACTGCCCATCTCGATGGAAAGCACGTAGTCTTTGGCGAAGTCCTATCAGGAAAAAGCACAATTAGGAAGATTGAGGACCTTAAGATCGATAATACCGATAAGCCTGGAAAGCCTGTTGTGATTGAAGGTGAACATTACATCAATAAGAAGTCTACATTTAAGTGAATACATGCTAACTATGTTTTAGACTGTGGTGAACTAAAAGGACCTGATGCTGAAGCTATTGGGTTGCGTAAGGACGACGGAACAGGCGACCCATACGAAGATTTCCCGGATGATGAGAACCCAGACATGGACGGTCCTACTGTTTTACGTATTGGTACCGAGCTTAAGGAATTTGGTAATAAAGCATTCAAGGCTGGCGATATCGAACTTGGTTTGGATAAATACGAGAAGGGCCTACGCTATGTGGCAGAATACCCGGCACTTGTTGACGGTGACTCACCAGAGGTCTTCCAAAGCATCAAGGCGTTGAAGTTCACTTTGTACTCCAACGTTGCCCTTCTGCACAACAAACAGAAGGGATACAAGGAAGCGGAAGATGCCGCAACCAGAGCTCTTGCTATCGAAGAGGTGACTGGACCCGAGAGAGCGAAGGCATTGTACAGGAGGGCCACAGCAAAGGTTTCATTGAGGGATGAGGATGGTGCGTTAGATGACCTAAAGGAGGCACATAAGCTTGCACCCGACAATGCGGCCGTGACGAAGGAACTGGATGTAGCCAAAAAGAAGCTTGCAGCCAGAAAGGAGAAGGAGAAGGCGGCCTACAAGAAGTTCTTTTCTTAGATGATTTGTAGAGCTTTTCCCATGTATTTTTTTTAGTACTGTAACTAGGGGTTTTTAATTTTATCGCTTTAGAATGGTCACGTGTCAACTTCACAGATGGGGGGTATGGGTGCGGTACATAGGTTTATTTTTTTGTGGCTAAGTTGGGTTATTTGTTTTTGTAATAGTAATCCCTTGTGAAGGCTTCGGTAGCTGGCATGATAGGTCAGCTCGAGGTTTTAGAGGTGAGGTGCAAAAAAAAAACAAAAAAACAGAAACCAACCGTTTCCAATAGGACCGTGAGGAACGTGCTACAGACGGGGATAAGCTTACATATGAGAAGTAAGCCCGTACCTAATATCATACCGCACTCCACTCTACTGTATCCTCCCAACCCCCCCCTCCGAGACTTCCAGAAATGTACCTGTACTGGATGGTTAGGTTACCGTAGCCTAAGACACATACTTGTGCGTAGAGTACGCAATCGGGATGATATCTCTGAATAATGAATGCAGTGAATGTTCCGCCCTCTCCTCTCGGACTAGATAGATGTACTCGTACGGCGGTCGAGCAGAGATAAATACTGGCATCATCGGTAACTGACATGCCAATAACAACCGCACCATAATTGTGCCTCTCTTCTCTTCTCCTCACTTCTTCCTTCCAGGAGATCTTCGCTTGCGGTGCTGCATCACACTCTATCTCCAAGCTTGACGCATGCATGCAAGTAAGGTAAGTACAATGGGCGCTTTTCATTCATTCATTACTTTCTTGGAGGAAGTTGAGCTTCCCGTCGTATATTATGTAATGTAATAAAAGTCTTGATTGGAGGGCAAAGATAAGGTGTGATAGGTTAGGTTGGGTGAGTGAGTGCAACATGACATGGGAGGAACTGGATGGATGGATGCCTTAAGGTGAAGGTCTTGGTGTCTTGGAAAGGTGGAAAGGAAGGGGGGTTTGTCTTGGGATGAGGTGGCATGGGCCGCTGGGATGGGAGTTAGGAAGAGAAAGCTTAGAAAATGGGGAGGGGGCTGTGGAGGGGGGGGATGGGGATAAGTGTTCTTTTGGAAGTGGTAGTAGCACCGGTGATAGCAAGAAGTCTATGAAAAGACAAGGTGCGGTGTTTGTAGAGACAAAAGGACATGCAGTGCTGTAGAAGACGAGATAACTTTTTGTACAGTACAGGTATGATACTTTGTCCATGGTACTGTATACCACTCCTAAAGCCGTCCTCTCTGGGTGGTGCTGGTAGCGATACTGTATATTTCGGAACATACACCTACTGCCTCTCCCGTAGCTGTCCTACACGGTATCATACTCTTGACCTCTAAATTTACAACGCTTCAAAGAATCTGGCTCAGATTTGTACCGCACCAAATCGTAGAGTCTTGTCTGATGCTGTACCTCCATCATGGAAACTTCTAGCTTCCGGAGAGCATTGAGGGAGACTTGGCGTGCTTACATTGCTCCTCCTATAAGTGGTAAGCAGACCGAAAAAGGCCCCCCAAAACGCCCGAAGAGGCATTAAAAGCACCACTTTTGGACTTGGGTGGTAATTATCACTCGACTCGACGGGAGAGGGTGAGGGTGAAGATGTAATATACCGCATTAACTGGCGACGACCGCCCGCCGCTAGTAGGTCAAAATAAGATTTTACTTTGTAATCTGTTCTAGATTCGCAATAAAGCGCCTTCCTTTAACTCTTTATAGCCAAAACTAGGCCTATTGAAGACTCTTTATGACTCTGTTGGATGTTTTACTTCAGCCCCTACTTTATTCCAACGTACTAGCGGCAGGCAGTCGTCTCCAGCTAATGCGGTAGTTGGTCGTTAGTAATGTCGGCTTGGCAACGGTTATGAGCAGGGTATTTCGCACTTGGCCGAGAAGAAGTTAGAGCTTCCGGGAGCAATCGAGACTGTACGAGCTTACTATGATACGAGCAGAAATGCAGGGAAATGATAATCTAGGTCGAAGATCTACTTAAGTGAGTGCTCTACTTGTAGCTTGACGTTTGATTGAAGACTGGCTGACAATTGATAGCAATGTTTGACTTCAACAACACCACACGTAGTCGTTGTGTCTCTCCGTTTGTTCGCTCCCGGGGGGTCTACAAGTTTTAAGCGCACAAACTGTTATAATGCCAAAGAAAAATCGCGAGCCAGCGAACATCGGAGAGGAAAGAATAACACAAGTCACGGGCTATGGTACGAAAGGAGTTTAGATTTTTTTTGTGGCCTCTACGGGATCGGGTGGGGAAGACGACATTTCCTTCTTCGGTATGATGCCCCAAATAGCATAAGACTTTGAAACTAAAGGACGGGATTGCCATCGTTGTTCTTGGATGTTTGGTCTTCTACTTTAAACCAGACCTGCTAGCGGTCTAAACTTTTACGTATTGTACAGATCACCAATGTTTGCCCCTGGGTGTGCTGGCCAGACGGGTTAGCATGAATATAAAGACTCCAACTTGAAAACTGCTACTGTCGAAGTGAAATTTCCTAGCGAGGGCTTGGTTCCTGGTCAAGTCGTTCAGCTCAAGCAGGTACGGCAAGCAATCCTACTTTTACCGGAGATTTTTACCGGAAATGATGCCGATGCGTTATCAAGGCTACGAGGTGCACAAGCTCGGGACTGGACATCTGTCTGAGAAGGTTGATGAGGGGTTTGAAATTGTAAAGGGCCAAATCGAGAGCCTTGGACAGGATCTGAAGGGCGGATTCAGAAGGAGTGACAACCGGATGATGTTGCTCGTTGAGTAGTGAAGTCTTTTATTACAAATGCTATCTACTGGATTACCATAAAGTACGTATACTATACTATACCACCTGATGTGACCGAAACGTACGTGACTAAGCAACAAGAAAAAACATGCAATATAAGAGGGAAAAGATAAGGCAAGGTGAAAAACCTCAAAAATGCATGAATTTAGAATTTGAAAAGCTTTACATGTAAGATTTGGCTATGTAAAAACAAGTAAATTCATAAAAAGTGAGGAAAATAGACCCTTGCTATATAAAATACATTGGAGTCAGTACAAGATGTTTTGTAAATAGAGTTTAGTTGGCACAATAGTATCTGATAAATCCAAAACATGTATGACTGAACTAATAGAACAAAAATATAAGGTAATAAGTAAATGAGAAAGGGTAAAGGGTTAAGCAAAAAAATAAAAATTAGTGAGTAGAGAGTGGAGGATAAAGGTACAATTTTGTATTCATATGTATATGACCAAACCATCTTCCATCTCCACTACACCTCCAGTCATTGAAATTTATTACCTATTTGGGAACGACTCAACACCATGACTGTGAGGAAAATCATCACTACTTTTTCTCTCCTCCCCCCTGTCTAGGGGGGGTCAGGAAGAACACTTTCCATCACTTGTTTGCATTCAGGCATCCCCTCCTCACTTCCCTCTTGAGGTCTACCCTCTTGAGGTTGTTCTTTCCTTCCTCCCAGCATCTCGTGATGTTGGTTACCTCCCTTACCCCGCTTTTGCTTCACCTCGCTTAGTGATTGCTACAGTCGGGTTTTCTCATTTGGTCTTTCTATAGATGGCTGGGAATACAGCTAGCAGTAGGAGGAAACACTTCAACAGACTATGGTCAATTTCTCCACTCCCTTCTCTCTTAAGGGGCTGCCTTGTCAGACATGAACACGATAACTAATAGTACGGCCTGCTGAGTGAACACTCCCCTCCCATCCTCCACATCTCCAGATGATCAGCTAGCACCCTACTGCCCCTCTTTCCTCTCCTCTGATTCCTTCCTGCCACTGGGATCCCCTCCAGAAGTGATGCCATCTCTCATATCACAAGGGACTACAAGAGAGATACAGTAATATGGATGGGCAGCTTCGATTCTATACTAGCTAGTACCTTACTACCATTCTATCCTCTCCTGAGCTGGCAACCTACTGCCACCACCACCCCCTCTGTTCAGGCAGGTGCTTGGGTTCCTCGCTTCTGCCATACTCCTATCATGAGACCTGATCTCCTTTTGACCCTCCAGTACAGACCATTTCATCTATGGATACATTTATCCAACTTTCACCAAGGCTCACACCTATAAGCTGAGTTTGGACTGGTCCTTGGGTTTAGATTTTGGGTTTCTTTGTTAGGTGCACTGTTGGAAGTTTGGTTTTCTTAGTTACTGCACGATGTTGGTGGGACTTCATATCTTTTGTAGTTTATGGGAGGGTTGCTTGTTAGGATAGTTTTTTTGACTAGGCCTTCAGGCCATGGTTTTTCTATAGCTTTCTGGAGCCCAGTCCAGGATGGAGGTTTTTTGATGCCATGACTATTGAGCTCTTATGTGGATTTTGTACCTTAAATGAAATTAAATAATGATATAAAAAAAAAATGTAAATGACCAAACACACAATCCTCATTGAGATAAACTACATACAACAAAAAAACCAATCAAAGTTCTACCAACATTTTACTCAACAATATATATTTTCTTTCTAAACTCAATTTATTGAATCCTATTACTGTAAAATCTTAAATAATTGAATAATGTGCTATGAAGTCAAAATAAAGTGCAAAACTAGAAAGCACAGAAATTATGGTACAAGTAATGATTTTTAAACAAAAAAAATAAAAAGTATGAGGAGTAATTAATGGACTTTGCCATTGACTCTAATGTTGACTCATCAATACAAGAGTGATAATATATACTGTAAGAACTCAAATAATTAGACCATGTGCTAGGATATTGGAGTTGCCTCTTTGAGTAAGGTCTGGTATTTTTTTCTTTTTTATTTGTCTTGGAAAGTAAGCTTTTTGGTGTGTTTCTTTGCCCCTATTCCAGAGGCAGAAATTTTAGATTACATAGTACATGGTCAATTATTTGAGTTCTTACAGTAGTCCATATGTGTAAATATCAAAAGAAAATAAAAAAAAGAGAGAAAGAAGTGATCAGAAATAGAGAATACATCTAAAAGTGAAAGTATCAACAAAGGCCTCCAACAAAAAAGTAGCAGGATAGGATATATCAAAGTCCAAATAGACCTCCCAGCCCTTTCTTCAAGAAAGTACTATACCAGAATAAAAAAGAAAAAAGGCTTAAAGTGAAAACCTTTAAGCAAAACCCAGCAGAAAGTCTCTCACCTAAAGTTGGTGCAAAATTCCTATCGGTCATATATAGTTAGTTATAAACTATATGTTCTTTCATACTGGTATACAGTATCTATAATATATAATACCACTAAATTGTGGGAACCAAGTAGAGATGAAGTGGTAAATTACTTCAAAATACATATTGGCAATCTTGCTTGATGGAAAAAGCAAGAAAGAGAGGAAAAGTATAGTGCTCAAATGAAGGAGCAGGGGTGAGTACCAGGAAGAAGATGATAGCAATAGTGGAGAGAGATAGAGTAGGAACTATATTTACATTTTCAGGAGCAACAGGCTCTAGGGGGATTAGTGAGGTAAAGGTTGTTCTGGAGAGCAAGCAAGAAGCTTTTTGGAAAGCTCTATCCAGAGAAGGATCTGAAGGAGTTCCACTACTCCCATGGATAGCTTTGTAGCTTCTTAACTTGATATCAAATTAGTTTAAGATTTGTAACAAATATTGCAAGTAAACTTCTTTGAGACTTTGGATAGTCCATACTTGAGTGTGATATAATTGATGAAATTTACAGCTGTATGTTACAGATCATTATTTTTACATACCAAATACTAGTGATCTCACTAGTAGTCATGCTCCTCGCATACATCTATATGAAGCTAAGATAAATTGTATTTCTATGAGGATTGCTCAAGAGCTCAACCAGATGACACATGAATATGTATAGCTATAGCTCTACTGGTCGTGATGACTTTTCAGTATTCTGAAAGAAGTGGAGGAATAGGTTCCCTTTGTTATATGGTTTTATTTATTATATGATTATACTTTATGATGGAGTTGTTATGACAACTAGGTTAATAGCAGCAGGTAAGAGGATTTCCTTAAATATGATTATATTATTTGTTGTGTATACCAACCATCATATTTAATGATGTTTTTATAGAGAAATTTAGGAGGTTAAGAGATGGCTGGGAAATGATTATGTATGCATTTGAATAATCAGGAGGTTGGTGACAGATATATAAAGCCTGGGACTTTTATGTTATTTGGTTTCCTTATGTAATCACTTATACACATAAGCTACTACTTGGTTCATATACTATAGTCCTACATGCATCCAACTTATATCTTGAAGGGTAAGAAGAAGGCTTTGATTGATATTAGGTGATCCTGTCAACAGTTATATGTCATTCTACTATGATTATTGCTTGATTGAGATATCTGTAGCCTGACCCAGTAATATCAAGAGTGACAGAGCAGATGTTTCCTACTGTGTCAAGAAGTGGTAGTTTGTCACATTTCATGGCACCAACCTTTCAGTACTAAACATCACCATAGTGACCTTCAATCTCGAAGATCTTACCACTGCACTCTCAAGAATTGATTCATTGATCCAAAACCCAGTCACTCTATCACCACCTAGGTTACCTAGAGAACTACAAGTACCAGATAATACAAGAACTGCCTGACAATCTGCATCATTTAGGGATACTCCATTCATACCACCCGACATGTCAGGAACAGGAGAGGCCATTAACCCCCAAGGAGGTGCCTATATGTCAAATGACTAATTAGTACAATTCACAGCCCAAATCCTTGCTGGAATCTAAGAAAATGCAGGCAGCAATGGAGGAGGCATCAAGCCAAAAGAGTTGGAAGAATTCAAAGATGAACCAACTAAGCTTCGCAGCTTCTTGGCTAACCAACAGCTCATATTCAATGTACAATCCTGCAAATATAAAATGGATGCATCAAAAATCAATTACGCTAAGATCCTCTTCAAAGGTAAGGCCCTCAACTGACTGGTACCCATCATAGAAGAATGAATACCAGTACCATGGACAACTTATGCAACATTTAAAGAGGTACTACAAGATACATTCGGAGATAAGCAAGCTAAAGAAAGGGTAGCTAATGTTATGTACAAGATCAAACAGAGATCTTGAGCCTTTAGTGACCATTGGTCTGACTTTAAACTACTTATGATGGAAGTAGACTACAAAAACAAAAGAGATCTTGGTTAGCTTCAGAAAGAAACCAGTAATGAGCTATTAGACTGCTATCAAAATCAGTATGAAAACTTCACAATGCCAACTACCTTTACCAATTGGGCAATATGGTAAAAAGCAAAAATCCAATCTGTTTGATAGATGAAGGGGATCGGCCGATAATTATATGAACCCAGAAACAGTGCCCCTCAAAAACCTCCACAGCCCAAACCCCTAACAACATCACAGGGAGGTGATGCCATGGACCTTGATACCAATAGATTCTCAAGACTTCCCAAACTGGAAAAGTAGGAATATGACAGATGCAGAAGAGAGAATCTATACCTACAATAGGGTAAAGTAGGTCATACAGCAAAAGAATGCAGAGGAAGAGCAAATGCATTCAAGATCAATACAGCAGAAATAGAGCATTTAAATGATGAGGTCCTGCAAGACACAGTAGACTACTAGACCTGCAGCCAATGATGCTGCAAGCAACTTCTTTTGAAGCTATATCAAAGAACTGAGATCATGATTCATGAATTATACTACAGGCATACACCCCTAATGAAGACATGGAAGAAAAACTCTACATTATGATTGACAGTAGAGCTACAGACAACTTTATAGACCTTAGAAGTGCTACTAGACTCAATTTAACACTAACCACATAAAATGACATCCCCCTCCATATAGTAATGGAAGAGTTGGAATTTATGATCACCCATCACGTACTACTACTATTAAGAATAGACAGCCATTAAAAAATAGTTAAACTACACTTAATGAAACTTGGACACCAAGGAATCATACTTGAGATGCCATGGCTAGTCAAGCATGGACCAGCTGTAAACTGGAGAAGTAAGAGGAAGCAATTCACATCATCTTTTTGTGTAAAAAATTGCCTTGAAAGCTCACCCCAAAGCAGAGAGGTTGATGAGAGCCAAGCAATAGAAGAACAATTAAAGACAGTGATTCTAGAGCTCCAGGGGCTGAAACAGGGTCATAAAGCCTATGAAGCAACAAGTATGAAGTATACTCTAGAACCTTCAAGGTTGAAACAGAGTATGAGAGTCTATGAGGTACAAGTCACTGTATAGGAACAGCCTGAAAACCAAGACATGCCCAAAGATAATGAGTTCTTGAGGGCTGGCAACTCAGTCAAGATTATAGGAGCAGTGGAGAGCACTATAAGTCAGTGAATCACTGAAAAGTATTTAAAGGAAAGATCTAATGAGATCTTCTTGCTTGAAAAGATACCTGCTGACTATCATGAATTCCTGGACATCTTTGAGGAACAAGAAAGAAATGATCTACCTATTACAAGAATGGAAATAGACCATGAGATTATACTGCAGGAAGGAAAGACAGCACCAGCCTGTACAATCTACAAACTATCAGAGAAAGAAGCCGGGGAAGCCAAAACCTATATTGACAAAAACCTGACCAGAGGATAGATCTGAGAATCCACCTCCCCAGCAGCAGCACTGATCCTCTTCATTGCAAAAAGGAATAGAGGACTATGACTCTGCATGGACTACAGGGGACTAAATGAAGTCACAATCAAGGATCAATATCCATTGCCCCTCATATCAAGTATACTAGACCTACTAGGAGGAGCCAAATACTATACAAAGTTAGACATCAAGAATGCCTACCATAATATCAGTATCAAAGAAGGGGATGAATGGAAAACAGCCTTCAAAATAGCTTATGGACTTTTTGAATATCTTGTTATGCCATTTAGTCTCACTAATTGTTATGATCAGCTATAAGATCTCTCCTTTCTTATATCTCGCAACAGGCAATGAGCCTACTATTAGCTTTTTCTTAGAGATAATACTTACTTATCTCCTATTGTATTCTCTTTCCTTCGAGAATTATCAATACTGGTTATCTTACACTATGTCTTAGATATTGACCGTTATCAATACTAAGTCCTTATAGTGTTAACTAGTATTGATTCTGTTCCTCTTCATGATTGTTGGTCTTTGTAGTAAAGAGCGTAAAGGTGTTTTATTGATAACTTATAAGATAGGAAATAACTTAGGTGGTTGCGTGAAGAACTAACTGTCAGGTCCTATTGACCTCCTTATATAGTTCTTCCAGCAACCCGCTTACAAATCAAATGAGTCACAACTGTGACTCATATACTCGCGTAACATATAACCTCATGACCATACTTGGTCATGCGCAAAAGTCCCATGACCTTAAAGGGGTCATGTGTGAAACCTCATGACTCGTATAAACGAAGTCATGCCTCTTAATCCTCATGACTCATAGGCACACCTATGAGTCAACACTCAACATACCAATCAAATTCAAACATAAACAACTATGACTCACAACTGTGAGTCATGTAAGACCCTATGACTCATATGTGAGTCGTAGTGCAAAATACAATATCATATAACTCAACTGAGTCATGTGCGAAAAACCTTTAACAAATAAAATACTTATGACATACAATTGTATGTCATGTGAAACCCATTACAAACCATATCGGGTTTGTCATACCAATACTCTAGCGACATTCCAATGGTGGATTAACAATATCCTCAACATGGTCATAGATATATGCTGCATTATATACCTAGATGACATCCTGATATACTCTGAAACTCTAGAACAATACATCCAAGATGTTATCAAAGTATTCAAACTTCTAATAATACATGAAGTTAAACTAAAGCTAACAAAATATGAATTCTACTCTCATAAAGCAGACTACCTAGGATTCATTATCATACCAGAAGGAATAGAAACTGACCCTAAGACAACAGCAGTGGTATCATATTGGCCAAAGCCACAAGTGGTCAAAGACATTTAAAAATTCTTAGGATTCTGCAACTTCTTGCGATGATTCATACAGGACTTCAGTAGTATTGCAACACTCCTCATGAAACTTACTAAAAAGGATACTAAATGGCAATAGCAAAATGAACAAAATGAGGCTTTTGAATACTTCAAGTGGACTATGACAGAAACACCGATACTTGTATACTTTGACCCCTCAAAACAGATAATCCTGGAAACAAATTCCTCAGACCATGTCTGTGCAGGAGTACTCTCACAGAGAGATACTAATGGAACTACCCACCCCATAGCATTTTGCTCAAAAACCATGATTGATGCAGGAAATAACTACAATATTCATGACAAAGAATTGCTAGCTATCATTCAAGCATTCAAAGAATGGTGATACTATATGGAAGGAAGTAGATATCTAATCCAGATATTCACAGATCATACCAATTTAATTCTATTTATGAGAAACAAAGAAATAAATAGAAGGCAAACCTGATGGGTAGAAAAATTAGCCAATTTCAACTTCAAGATTATATACAAAAAAGGAACACTGAATGGAAAAGTGGACACCCTAACTAGGATGCCAGGAGACATCCTGCAAAAGGGAAAGGCTGACTCTTACAAAACTGCAACAATACTGAGTCCAAACCACTGAGAAGAAGAACCAATGCTTGAAGACAACCGACTAGTAGTAGGAAACTCATAGGGAGATATGACCATAGTATTAAAATTGAAGCCTCATGATGCATTACACTTTCTGCTACAATGACAACTGTACTACATACCAGGATGACAAGAAAGGAAGCAGCTATTGACAGAAACTTGAAGCTATTATAGCAGTAATAAATGAAGACCACAAAGCAGAACTAAAAGAAGCAATGAAGGAAGATGAGAAAATTCAACAGATAATCCAAGATTTGGAAACTGGAAAAACTATTAGTAAAGACACTGCCCTTGGACTTTGCAAACTAGTCAATGGAATCCTCACTTACGAAGACAAGATATGAATCTATGATAATCCTAAGATTAGAATTAAAGTCCTATAAACAAATCATGATAACATAATGGCAGAATATTAAGGAACAGTGAAGACATATGAAAAATTAGCAAGACAATACTACTGACCCTGTATAAGAAAGGATATCAAAAGATACATAAGAAAACTGCAACATTTGCCAATGGACAAAACCAATCAACCACTCATCCTTTGGATTGCTAAAACCACTTGAAGTACCTGAAAGACTATGGAGTTCCATCAGCATAGATTTCATTACAGGGCTACCAAAATCAAACTATCACGATAGTATATGGGTAGTGGTGGACAGACTCACCAAAATAGCATACTTCATATCCTGCAAAGAAATGATGAGAGTATCAGCATTCACAAAGCTATTTATGAACACAATTTTCCCTCATCATGGACTCTCAAGGAATATAATCAGCAATAGAGGATCACTATTCACCTCACAATACTGGGAAGAACTGACCAAATACCTGAGGATTAAATGGAATTTAAGCACAGCATTCTACCCCCAAATGGATGGGCAGGGGGAATGAATCAATGCTATTTTAGAATAATACATATATGCATACTACAACTATCAGTAGAACAACTAGTCGGAACTCCTCCTGTTCGCACAATTTGCCTACAATGACGCTTGTCATGAAAGTATTAAAACCACCATATTCTTCACAAAGTATGGATACCACCCTGAAAAAGAAACATGGATCATCAAGGACACATTATCAGGACCAGCTAATATTAAGGTATATATAGACAAATTAGTACAACTGCATAAATCCCTCACTGCAGAAATGGCATGATCTCAGGTAAGGCATAAAGAGTATACCAATAAGAAAAGATCACCTGACCCCAACCACTCAATTGGAGATAAAGTGTAGTTACTCAAATGTCATATCAAAACCATGAAACCATCAGACAAACTTGATTATAAAAAACTCACACCATTCTCTGTCTTGGCATGCATAGGCTCTAGAGTATATAAACTAGGTCTCCCACCATTGATGAAGGTCTATTCTATCTTCCACACTTCACTCCTCCAACCTTACATTGACAATCCTATTCCCCTTCAATACAAAGAACCCCCTCTACCCATCATCATAGATGATGAGAAAGAATATGAAATAGAAACTATCATTGATTCAAGACTACATCATGGCAGACTACAATATAAAGCCTAGTGGACTGGCTATGATCCTTCACACAATCAAGAGTGGTACCCCACTGATAATTTCACCAACTCACCTGAATTAATAGAAGAGTTCTATTGGAAATACCTGTATAAACCCAAAGCAAGCACTACCCTATCAAGAAGGCAGATACACAATTCTCTTCCCCAATAGTAAAGTTCATGAATCAAGATGAATACTTGGTAGATGAAGAAACAATTCAAGCACTCCTTGAAGTAACAGCAGCTATCAAAAACTAAGATCCTCAGCATCTACCTACTACAAGCAACCATCAAAGCATACTTTCTATACACCCCATCAGAGTATTAGTATCGACAGGTCGAAACAATAATCAAGATAAAGAACTACAAACAGACCTCTCTATTGACCATCAAACATGCCATGCTTACCAGAGGACTCTATAGCTGTATCAAGCTCAGCTTAAAGTACACCAAAGCTAAGCAGAACTCATTGAAGATCTACAGTGAAGAGTAAACCTACTTCAGACTGCCAACTATCATCTTGATCATGAATGTAATCACCAAATGCAAACTATTGTGGAGCTTCAAAACTAAAATACATGCCTACAGAGCTTACAGGCACCACCTACGACTTTCTCCTAATATCTCCATTCTACTGTAACTTTACCAATGATGTCTGGCCAGAACCCAACCCTACTGAACACCCCTCAGTAGAACAAAACCTTTCGACATGGAAGGAACAGGCATTGAAGAAAAGACCACATCAATCTGATGAAAGCCCTTGTGAATGCAATGAACAAAAACAGTAGATCAGACTTGTCTTTATCAGCAGTGATAATAATACCATCCTTGACCTGCCACTAGCTACTGCATGACTTACAAGCAATCCCTTCACACCCCCAAGAAGACTCTCCCCAGTCTTTAAATCCAGACAAGATTGACACCCTGAACCTTCAACAGAGCTCAGGCCTGAAAGGGGAGCTAATGTCACAGATTATTATTTTTATATACCAAATACTAATGCTCTTACTAGTAGTCACACTCCTTGCATACATCTATGCAAAGCTGAGATAAATCATATTTCTACAAAGATTGCTCAAGAGCTCAACTAGATGATACATGAATATGTGTAGCTACAGCTCTACTGGTTGTAATGACTCTTCAGTATTCTGGAAGAAGTAGAGGAATAGGTTTCCTTTGTTATATGGTTTTATTTGTTATATGATTATCTTATATGATGGGGTTATTATGATAATTGAGTTAATGGCAACTTGTAGGAGGATTTCCATAAGTATGATTATGTTATTTATTGTTTATATCATATCATGCATTGTATTTAATGGTGTTTCCACAGAGGAATTTGGGAGGTTGAGAGATGGTTGGGAAATGATTATGTATACATTTGAATAATTAAGAGGCTGGCAATAGATATATAAAGCCTGGGACTTTTATGTTGTTTAGTTTCCTTGCAAAATCACTTATACATATAAGCTACTACTTGGTTCACATACTATAGTCCCACATGCATCCAACCTATATCTTGAAGAGTGAGAAGATAGCTCTGATTGATGTTGAGTGATCCTGTAAATAGTTATATATTATTCTACTACAATTGTTGCTTGATTGAGATATCTGTAGCCTGGCCCAGTAATATCAAGAGTGACAGAGCAGATGTTCCCTACTGTGTCAAGAAGTGGTGGTTTGTTACACTGTAGGAGAATGATTAGTGAGGCCTAAGAAATGCTCAAAGGATAGCTGAGTAGTATCATCTATAAAATATATGCAATATAGATCAGACACCACTTCCATTTAAGTATTTGGAAAGATAGACTTATAATACTATTGGAGATACAACTATTTGGCTTTAGTCAATGAGATCTAGCAGGAACAAGTGGCAAAGGACAATTCAACTTACTATATTTACCAATGGTATTCTATAAGTAGTACCTCTTATCTTTTTTTGAGGAAAAGAAATTGGGGTAACAATTCTCACAGAATAGAGGCTCTACAATCTGAGGGTGGTGGTAAATTTTAATCTCATGACCTAGACTAATTCAACTAATATCGTTGAATAGCTCAAAATATAACTCATTCCTATTCTTGATAGCTGGTCCACACTTCTTGTTCTCGATCTCTTTATTGGGTATAAAATAAATAAAGTTCGTAATATCTTTAAAGCTTATAATGTCATATTAAGTATGATACCAGCAAGCTATACTGGAATTGTGTAGTCCCTCAATGTATCTATAAATCAGTCCTTTAAGAATATATTAAAGGTCAGCTAAGATTCAAAAAAAACCTGAACCCTAACATTAAACTATGTATAGGAAACATTAGAATCAAAACTTATAGATATAAAGGATGAGGAGGAGAAGATACTTATAGCTGAGGGCCTACTCTGAGGAAGTATAGTAGTAGTTCAAGAGTTGCAACAACTTGAGTAGTAGGGGAGGCATGGGAGTAGTGTTTGATAGAGTGGGGAGAAGTTGTTTGAAAGTCCTTTCAGTTTGTAGGTCTCTCACTTCCTATTGATGGAAGTAAGGACATGGAAATATCTGTGAAAAGATTAACTACAGACTTTTTAAAAGAGAGATTGGGGAACTAGGAGATTAAGGAAAAGGTTAAAGTGGATGAGTACAAGGTTAAAGTAGATGATTGAGAGTTTAAGGAAGAAGATGAAGACAAATTCAATTTTTCCTATAATTAGATTAGTTACAAAACTTTCTAAAACTGATATTAGACAATTGTATTCATAATGCTTAGCATGACTTACCTTAATTCTACTTCCTAGCACATTGTTCAATTATTTGAGATTTTATAGTATTCTCAACTCTAGGAAGTTGAAAGATCATATTTGTAAGTATAATATTTTTTAAGTTTATAGTATTTATATACTTCATTATTTTCTTTGATTCCAAATGTTAAAAATTATTTCATAAAGTTAATACAGGAAAGATTTAAGGCTTAGAGAAAAATAGATGAACAAAACACATCTATATAAAAGTATAGTGGGTATAGGAGAGACCAACTACTAAATCTCTTTAGATTAAAACAAAACAGATTATAGTATAAAACCTGTACTTTCTGTCTAGAGAGACAAGCAAATAGACACCATCTAGTAGGGATAGTAGTAGCAGTAGCAAATGAAGTTATTCAGATCCCTTTACATCCTGTCCCTCAACCAGCTACTCCTGAGATATCAGTTGCAATAAATGACTATATGATAATACTTGTAGTAGAATGGCTTCTTGAAGGTGAAGTATTTGATGATCTGAATAGAAATCAGATTGTTGATTTAATGGAAGAGGAGGTAGTTGTACCAGTAATAGAAGAGATGCTGCTTGTAGAGCCAATAGAGCAAGGAACTCAAAGTAATGAGAATCAGTTTGTATTTAACTCCTGCTATTATTCTAAGAGAGATTTTATTCATCTCCTGTAAGACAACTAGCACCTGACCTTAATATGCTAACTATCTACCTATGTGCAATAGCTTAAACCAAGTCCTAAGGCTATACTAAATAAACTTCCTTGACTTGATCCTTTGTTCCCAATAGTTCTGCCTAATCTCCAACTCATGGTTGAAATATAAATACTAAATGATATTAGTAGTCTAATTCTTCAATACAGTGATTAATGTGACTGTGAAAAAAATTGTCATTAAGTTTACTGCAAGATTAAGAATCTGAAAAAGTTGTAATAATTACTAGATCAGATACTATCAAAACTTGGGGTTGCAAGAGTCTATACAGGAACTATCAAAAGTGATATAATGACTCTATGGTATTCAATTACCTTTAAGGTATCAGCTATCAAGTTTAACCTTTAAGTGCAAATACTGCAAAGTACTTCACTTTATTGAAAAGAGACTATCAAGAACCTTTCATAGAAGAACAGCATATGAAACCTGTTACGCTGTTGGTAAAGTCAATTTACCTGCATTTGGTGATGTATCATATAATATCTGGAATTTATTTACCTCTTCAGATATTGAGAGTATAGAGTTTTGACTCAGAATTGGAGCTTATAATAATGTCTTATCTCTTACCTCAGATGGAACTACTAAATACCTATATACTGCAAGCAATGGTAGTATTTATTCATTTTGTATTAAAGGAGTACTATATTACAATCATAGTATTGTACGTTAACAAAAATAACCATACATCAACGGACGGAAAAACTCGGCCATGGCAACCCCACTACCCCACCAACCCCACCAACCCCACCATCATGAAAACCAAAAAAAAATTAAAAAAATGTAAATACATAGTAGAAATTAATATTTAGTATACCATCCATCAGCCTTAATAATTTCTTCCACCCTATCTACCATTGATCCTGCCAAAGTATCAAAAACCTTTGGGTCAAGAAGTTCCCAACAATTAGTAATGGCCTCCTCTATTGCTTTTTTGACCTCATCAACAGGACCCTTCATGAGATAGAGCTCAGGATAGTTCTTGTGAAGCTTATCTTTCACCAGAGACCAAACATTCTCAATAGGATTGAGATCTGGTGAATAGGCAGGAATTTCCAGAAGAGTAATTCCCTGCACTCTGAGCCATCTCCTAAAGGGCAAGTGAGTCTTAGCATTGTCAATGATAAAAAATACCTCTTCATCTCCAACCCTTTCTCTGATATCCTCCCATATCCCTAGAAAGTCATAATGATCATAAACATCAATAATTGACTTTCCAGTCACTCCACCCCTAGCAGAAGTAGGATCAGGAAAAACAGGTAAAAAGAGACCATGAGTTTGACCATAAAAACAACCAGTCATCATTTGGCTAATCTTCCTCTCTCCTCTCCTAGCAGCAGGCTTAATACAATCCTTATTCCACTTCTCTTTTGGATATCTAAATATCCATTTTCTCCTCTTTCCTCCTCCTCTCTCCACAGCTACCTCATCTCCCTACATTGCCTTCCTTCTCCACATCTCTCTTGTCCAATGCCTATGAGCTAATGCCCATTCCAATCTCTCTTAAGCTAGATCCTCATCTAAATGAACTCTTTCTTGTGCCAACCACTTTTTTAGATGCTTTTGTTGAAGTCTTCTCCTCACTGTCATAGAAGAGATATTGGGAGCAACTTTTTTGGCAATCTCAGAATAGCTAGTATTGCGATAGCTGAGAGCTTCCTCCACCATAGTATCATCCTGCAACTTGGTAGTTTTAGGATATCTTCCTCTACCCTTTCTCTCCTGGTCCTCTTGATCTCCTTTTAAGATACTATCTTTAATAGTATTGAGGGGGATGTCAAGGTAGTGGGAAATTTGGCGATAGCTCATTTGAGGTTCGTGTAACCTGAGAATTCTCCCCCTGGTAAACTCTGAGAGGTGCTTGGAGGGAATAGGCTTTTTGGCATGACTGCGAAGAATAGGAGGCATAGTTTCTTAAAACAAAAGAATTAGGAAAATTGGTTGAGTTTTGGTTCATGTAGAGGAATTTCTTTAGGTAGTGTTCAAAGTGAGAGGTAATGAGGAGGGTTGCGTTGCCATGGATCATGGATGTACGGTTAATTTTGTTAACGTACAATACTTTACTTCCTCATATTGAGGAATAACTTAAGTTTGCATAAATACATGTTTATGACTCTAGAGATCTTGATGGCCAAGTAATTCAGAGATTACAAGTCTTTATTAAGAATACTCTTAACCCAAGAGTACTGTTAACTATTACAGCTATTTTTCAAAAATATAATTAGTTAATAGATACTTATGAAACAGCTGGAGAAATCCTGAAAGCAAATCTGGAAGTTCCTATCATTTTGCAACTGAAAATGTTGGATGCTGAGAATAAGTACCAAAAAAGATACAATGTATGAATCTCTAATGAGGTTGGAATCCTGAATGCTGGTCTTGGAGAGGAAGACTTTGATAAATATAATATAATTATTCAGTCATGAAGGGAGGAAAATGAATATCTAGGTCTTACCTGAATATCAGATCTTAATTCTTACTATTTACCATTAAGATATATGTTACTACTCCCAACTAGGGAGTTGGGATGGTGAACAAATATTCCACTAAGAGGGTATATTGAGGCTGGTTCAGTAAATAGAAATATTTATAGTATTCAGTATGAAGAAGACTTATTATTACAATAAAGGGCAAATAATCTAACAATAGGAAAGAGGCATCTAAGTATATTTCTCTTACCATATAACAAGTATATCATTTTTTTAAGTAGAGAAATATAAAGTTACTATTACATTACAGTAGTTGTTTATTCAAAGAATAGATTGTAGATACTGTAGCTGTCAATGAACAGAATAGCTTAAGTTGGGTAACCTAGAATTAAGCTAAACTAAGAGTATAGTCTTTGTCAGGATTGTGGAAAAGACTAGAAATAGTTTATGCTGATGAGAATATAAATATAGTTAGATATCATATAATACTGTCATCAAGTATGTCTGAATCACTACATCATATAAGTGAGAACTATCATAATGTAATGATGATTGTTCAATATTTTAAGAAGTCAGATTTGTTTATTACAATGACCAGTAATACTTAGTGGTTGGAGATTAAAAGGAATTTGCATGAAGGCTAGACCATATTAGATAGATCAGATCTAATATCCTGAATCTTTGAACTAAAATTTAGCAAGGTAATAGCAGATATTAAAATACTGAAGCTATTTGGACCAATATTAGCATTTATGTGGATCATTGAGTATCAGAAATAGGGATTCAAGTTTCCTTATACATATCTCTTGGTTATCCTAAAAAAGGCAATTACAATTGTAACATGATTTGTACTTAGCTAAGTACTTATAATCACAGTAGTGATAATTACAATAGATAAGACTGATGGGTACTAACCAGTAGAGCAGAATACAGTAGTGTCTAGGTGGGCCTTGGGGAGATAAGATGACTAATATCTTTTTCCTAACTATGGGACTATGTGTAACAACCCACCACAGGGTGTCTTACAGTAAACTATTCTTATACCCATACCAGTGGCTCTGCGGTCGACGGATAAGGATAGTTTGGTTTACAATAGTCGACAATAATGTATGCTATAAGATTATAGTATAGAAGGAGAGCTCAGGAAAGGCTTGTATAACAAGGCCTGAGTTACCCTGACAAGGGGACTGGTTACCCTGAGATGAGGTCAGAGTTACCCTGCTGTAAGGTCCGAGTTACCCTGACATAGCACCTAAGTTACCCTACCTAGCACATAGAGGTACTTACTTGTGGCAGGGGGTGATCCTATAAGGATTATGCACTCCAGTAAAATCCAAAGGTTATAAACCTGGTAGCCTTTGGGGGGCTATAGGAGGAGCTACAGGGCTCTGATTGCTCCAGGATTTTACAGAGACATTCCTAACACCCACCTACAGGTCTAGCATAAGGACTGCATGTCATGGACTTATGGTTGTTGAGTTGCTTCCTTCCTAATAAAAGGAATTGAGTGGAGGCACTCTTGTAACATCATATAAATTGTCACTATCCGTCTGACTGGACACTATCCATAGGATATATGAGAGGGCATAGGGTGTGCTCCAGAAGAAGGGCTATCTTCTGGTACTAAATATGTGTAAAATGGAGAAGAACCAAAGGAGTTACTCAGGTAATACCGGAAGGGTAGTCCAGAGCCTCCCGGTTGTCCCAAAGTGGCCCAGAAGATATCAAAGCATCTCCGGGCAGGTGAATTGCACATAGACACAACTCATGCCCAATGGCTGTAAGACTATTGGAGTTATTTGAGAACTCTAAAAGCATGATTCTTATCATGGTAGGGGTACTTTCAGGGAGTTGACTATGGGTAGTACCCATCAAGCCAATCACTAAGGTACGCTACTGGGGGAGCCAAGTAGACTTTCCTATCAGGCAAAGACCTGATTAGAATAAAGTAGAAGGTTCAGCTTGATCGTGAGAGCTATGTCTACTAAAGGCTTGTATAGAAGAAATCTATATGGGTATGAGAGTTCATCAGTGGTATGTCTCCTCAGTTGCATGATAGTTCGTTACTAGCATGTCAATGATATGAAGAGTTTTACTCCTGTGGTCACATTAGAGATATAGTACTTGAAACACTTAATGTCAGAAGGAGATTTAGCCAGAGCGGGCCAACATCCGCAAAGGAATAATGTCCTTAGTGGTGTGTACTGGTCAGCCTGGAGGAGATGGGTGTGCTCATGATTAAGTTAGGGTAGTGATGGGTGGGAACTGGTAGTATATGATATTCTACTTAAACTATATACTAGTCCCACTCTACTCTGGCAATCAACTACCTCTCAAGAAACTTACTGAGTGAAGCTGCAGCCTAACAATATTAAGTTTTACTGTTTTGATTCTTCTTTACTCTACTATTGATTATCACTTTTGATCTTTGAGTCACTTCAGTGTGGTCACAAACTTGAGATCCATCTTTCCTTAGGGCACCCCCATTATACTATGATAGGTTGTAATACTGCAACAAGTAAAGTGAGGAATCAAAGAAGTAGCTGTTCAACTAAGTATATTTAAGAATAACTGTCCAAGTCTACTGAAGTCTGCTGTCTAAAATACCAGACTCAACAGACTCTTTTAATAACATAGTTATTTGCTTATTGTGATATAAAATACTCAGACTTATCTTAATCGATATGCTTTAAAACCAAATATAAAATAAGAATTATATTAAATAATAAAGTAAAACAAAGATAATATTAAATGATATATCTTGAAACCAAACACATAACAAATATTGTATCAAACAATGAAGTAAAACAAAGATAATATCAAGTGAGATATCTTGAAACCAAACACAACACAAATATTGTATCAAATGATAAAGTAAAACAAAGATAATATCAAATTATATATCTTGAAACTAAATACAAAACAAAGATTGTGTCAAACAATAAAGTAAAATAAAGATTCAAATATCCTCATGCAAAGACCTTATACTACCTGAGTCCCTGCACTCCTATGTACCAGAATATATGAAGTACCTATACCTGTTACAATAATAGTAGAAGAAGTTGATGGTATAGTTAAAGTAGAGTTTCTCAATAAGGACAGTAATCCTGAGCTATAGTAAACTGTAATAACTTCAATAGTATATAGACCATATAGGGAAGACTACCTAACAGCTTTATACATATATAATAAATGTAGAAAAGGTAGAAAATATTTGAAGAACTTTCCAAAACAGTTCTTTGATATAACTAGTATTGATACAACTAGTTATCCTCAATACAAAAGAAGAAACACTACTATAATAGGTGAAGAAGTGTTGACTCACTGTTATTATTTATTAAGAAAATCTATAGTTCAAGTGAAACTTTTATTGATTATGAATATACAAATAAGTAGAAAGTACCATATAACTTTTATTTAAGTAAAAGATTTAATTGCCATATCAATGTTGAGGTTTGCTCCTCAGTAAAGGCAGTAAAATATATATATAAGTATATATATGAAGTTAGAGACCAAGTGAATATTTCTTTAAACTAAGGTGGTCATAATTTCAATAATATTGATGAGGTTAAGACCTACCTGGATGCCCAATATATCTTGCCACCTGAGAACTATTATTAATTATTTAGATATAAGATATATGATAAGGACTCTACTATTTATAGACTGCCCCTTCATCTACCTAAGGAATAAGCAGTTTCTTCAATACAGAGACTAAAAGAGGACTAGAGTAGATCCAGAATAGGGAATTGCAAGAAATAAGTCTTACAATATAGTTTAAAGCTAATGTGGTATATCCTGAGAGAAGATCACTACTCTATATAGATGTTAGGATCGCCTACTTGATCACTCCTATTATATAACCATGTAACAGGCAATAATAATATAGAGTTAATATAGTATGGGATAGAAAGGGAATAAATACTCAGAGTCATATATATTAATCTTCTACTTAATCTTCCTAAGATTAAGTTCTTATAACTGGTCTTATTTCTACTCAGCCTTCCTAAGACTAAGCTATTTGTTTATTCTTTCCTTATCCTATAAGGAAGATATCGCAATGTGTTCTTCTTAGTAAAGAGTGTAAAGTTGTTTTATATTCATAAAGTCATAAAGTTATATCTAGGAAATAACTTAGGTGGTTGCATGAAGAACTAACTACTACATTGTATCCTCCTCCTTATATAGTCCTTCTCACAACCCACTTACAAATCAATAACTATTATAAGTCACAACTATGACTCATACCCTCATGTAACATAATAGCCCCATGACTTTAAATAGGTCATGTGTGAAACTCACATGACTTCTAAATAAGTCATGTGCACAAACAACTAATAACTTTAAAGAAAGTATTGCACAATCAAATCAAATATAACAACTATGACTCATAAATGTAAGTCATGTGTGAGACTCACATGACCTAATTGATCATGTGCACAAAACCATCGCAAACCTATGACCTCATAACTATGAGTCATGTGAAAACCCTTTTCCATACTAGGTTTGTAACAATAGATTATGCAACTCAGTATATTTTTTTTTTTTCTTACATTTTACTTCTATTTAGATAAAGTAATTTATATCAAGAGAAAAGTACTAACTTTGAAATTTAAATAGATTTGTTTTTCACAAAAAAAGAAAGAAGTTAAAGTTCAAGATGTAAAGTATTTATTATTAGCTGCATATATTTTGTGCGATCGAAAGCAGGAGAATTGTTTTACCTAACAATGCTCTTATATTATTATCCTGGAGCAATATCTTGGGAAAATCTACAAACAGTTAATGAAGAAAACAATCATTGAGAATTATTTAGAGAAGCATATATAGTTCTTAAACTTTTAGAAAATAGTAACAAGTAGAATACATATTTACTGAGAGCAACTACAATCCAGACTGGAAGACAGTTACAAATATTGTTTGTAATGATTCTATGTAAATCTAATCCAGTAGATACAGGAAAGCTTTGAATGATATATCAGGATTTCTTATCAGATAATTGTCAACATATATTAGAACATTGAATGGAGATACCCTATCCAACTATTGAAGAAATATATAGTCTTAGTCTATTTTATATTAAGGGACTCCTTCATGATATGGGAAAGACTCTTAGTAACTTTGGACTTCCCCTCCTAGTAAACAATGTTTATTATAATTTTTTGAGTGAAGGTAGAGGTAATCAATTACTTGATGATCAGTTTCTTTTGAATCAAGAAGACCTTCTTATACAGATATCTCAATTTAAACTAAGGCTGAACTGAATACTGCTCAAAATTCTTTATATAAAGTGGTTATGTATGCAATTACTGGAAATGATTCCAGTATATTTTTTTCTTAATAGTCCAGGAGGGACAGGAAAGACCTATTTAGAAAATCTACTATTAGCAAAGGTTTGAAGTTTTGGGAAGGTTACCTTAGCAGTTAAATCAAGGAGTATTGCTGTTATTCTTTTTAATAGAGGATGTACTGTACATTCTACATTTAAAATTCCTTTAACTATTGACAATTGCAGTATATGTTCTATTAACTATAGTTCCGATACTGCTAAAGTATTTCAGTAAACATTACTCTTGATTTAGGATAAAGCTACAATATAGTACAAGCATGCCTTTGATACTATATTTCTGATATTATGTGATATTCATAAAGATCTACATTTATTTGGTGGTATTACTATTTTATTTACTGGAGATTTCAGGCAATGTCTTTTTATAATTCCTGGAGATTCCAGAGAGTAAATTGTGAATGCAACCCTTAAACACTCCTCTTACTGGCCCCAAATCTTAATTTTAAACTTGGAGGAAAATATATGATTGTTGTATCTATCCTTGACCTTAAAAGAAAGGAGAAAAGAAGAAGAGTTTACTCTTTAGCTTCTTAGTATTAGGATAGGTTATATGAGCTTGAATATTTCTAAACATAGATTTAGTGATAATTCAGATTTAATAATACTAAAGGCCTCCATAGTTGATGGAATAAATATACCCAATCATCAACAGTTTCAGTGATTTTTATTTATCTCAATTATTTGCTAATTTTATTTCAGAAAGAGTAATCTTAGTTGCCAGGAATTCTGATGTTGATATTATAAATGAGGCAATGCTAAGACAGGCAACTCCAGACACTGATATCAAAGTCTATCTAAATGCTGATACTATAGTAGAAGAGAACCAAACATTATATACTTCCAAATACCTCAATACTCTTAACCCATCAGCTCTTCTACCTTATCAATTAAGCCTGAAAATTAGTGCACCAATTATGTTACTGAGAAATTTAAATCTATGTTATGATCTTTATAATAGTTCATAGCTTATAGTTACATGACTTTTATGTAATCTTATTCAAGGTAATATTTGCTTCTATATCAATAAGATGAAAGTTGGTTAATAAATTTGAATCTAAACTGATTTTGTAGATTAGGGATTATTATGACAGATGCAATGAAAGGGGACTAAAGTATTGCTTCTACAAATTTGTATTACCTCTCAGACTATAAGGAAACTTTCAGTTGACTGAATCTATCTTCAATTTCCAGTTAGATTGGCATATTGTATGACTATAAATAGAGTATAAGGTCAATCTTTGAATTAGGTTGGACTCGATCTGCAAGTAGATGTTTTTAGTCATGGTCAGTTGTATGTTGCACTATCTAGAACAATCAGTAGTAATAAGGTTAAAGTATTATTATCAGAATCTCTGGAGGGCAATAGGCAACAACAAATTTGTAAAAATGTTGTCTATTGTGAAGTATTTAGTGATTAATACATTCATAGTTTTTTTTTTTTTTTTTAGTTAAATCACATACTCCTTATCTCCTCTGCTTCAGTTTCTATCACTGCTCATGTCCCAGTGACTCAAAAATTTATATTAAATTTAGTTTCCATTCCAGGTCTCCCCAATAAGCAAACCCATCCCACCAATGAGTATTAATTCCAGTCTCTACAGTCTTAGAAGCCTATAACTGGCAGTAGCTACCTACAGTTCTATGACATACTCATTCCTTCCAACGCCATGTGGCTCACATATGGGCCATTACTTGTATGCTACACTAGTTTATTTTTATGGGCGGGTTTGATACCGCGAACGCTGCGGACGTGTTCAAAAGAGAGTTAAGGATAATTAAGATCCAACTTTGGGGTGCTAATCGGATTTGTGGCTCTGCGCTGCTATAGTATGACTCAGGGACTGTTGTTCTTCTCGAGGTTTGTTAGCGTGAAACTGGATAGGGTTTTTTGTTTTTGCTCCCTTCAATGTGTAATAGAGGCAGGTTTGTTATGGCGTTTGGCTGCTCATCGGGCAGTATAGAGGCCGCAATCACTATCAGCTGGCTATCATTATTTACATCGTTCGGGGTTCAAATCTTGAAAATCCCTTATATTATGGTCAAAGTGCCGTGGACGTTGAGAATATATTCAGTTCACAAGTCGGGTTCTCGCTGCTTGACCCCCCTCCCTACTCACCATTGGTCACACTTACCGGCAGCGAAGGTGAGTACTAAGGGACGACATCCGGGTAAGGAAACCATTAAAAATGCCATCCTAATTGAAGCATGATCAAGTCCAAACAAAGCAAAAGTTTTGGTGAATTAAATTATTTCCACCTCCCTTGAGGTCTCGAGGGGGCTTTACAAGTCAGACTGGTAGTGGACGCCAATAATCTCAAGAATACTATTGGCTCAGTTTAATCAATCTATCTAATCAGATTTCCCTCTTTCCTTCTGCAATACTGAGGAAGCTTCCTGTGAGGGATTTGCATTATTGCTAGATGGGTACCCAGGTACTTGTACCTCGAGGCTAAGACTTAGCATCAGTATGAGGGTGCAGTAGTGGGAAAATAATTGGCTCCTGGCATCTATGATACTTATGGGAGACAACAGCTGCCCCTGGAGAAAGTACTGTCTGCTCAAGAGGAGCAAGAAAGGACCTTAAAACCACCAAAAGAGGCATCCGAGGCACCACGATCGATCCTAATCGTAAAATATCATTTGAGTGAATAAAGTACTCGTTTGTGGTAAGTACAGTACGAGTAACCTAACCTGGCTGCCACGGAACAAGCAGTGCTGTATATACTCGTAATTGTTAGTTATAAACCGTCTTTCAATAGGATTGGAAGGGCTATGTTATGTATTTATCAAAGCCTTCTTCTATGATACCGTAAAAACTCGAATAATTGGACCGTGTGCTATGTCGTTGGGCTCTCCTCTCTCAGTAAGATCAAGGATTTTTTGTTTTCTATTCTGTCTCGGAAGGGGGAAAGGGGCTGTGTTTTTCGCCCCCTTTCCAGAGAAGGGAATTTTTGACTACATACGAGTTTTTACGGTACGGTATTCGAGCACTCATACTCGTAGTTACTTGCATTGCCGTGCATACGGACCAGAGCGTGGAGAATTACTCTGCAGTATCGCACTTTTCCCTCGAGCACTTCATTGATCAGAAGGTGCACAGGTAGGCAGGGATTTCCATATGCACCATAGCATCATCACCCTTTGTTCCTGTTGTATGAGATAGGGATTCAAATCCGCAGGGGGTGGACGAATAGCGGGGGCTTACAAGACTTGTTATTTTCCTCCAAAGTTACCGGATTGGTCCTTGAATAACCGTATGGAGGTACATCCTTACCGTAGTTGTATTGTATTACCCTACAACGCACGAAGGCTGGACAAGGCTATTCACCATACCCCGAGGTTATCAATGGATTCACCCACATGGGAAAAAGGTCAAGAGTGCATATTGAAGTAGGTGTTTGTGACTGGTTGTGAAGTAATGAACGAATGTTGATTGGCGGTTTTTGTGTGAATTTTTTTTTTGAAACATTAGAGGGGAAGGAAGGGAGTTTATTGGTCTGATTTTGAATTTGTATACCTTTTTTCTATTTGCACTCCTACATTCTCGAGAACAGAGTTGACATAGACTTACCTCCTATGGGGGTATTTTTGACAACTTTGGAGGAATGTGGGAATATGCAGAGAGGTTTCTTAGGGTGCTGCGTTCTTCGCGGTTCTTGCGTACAGGAAAGTCAGCAGGTTTTTTCCTTTTTCCTTAACTTAACCTTAGTTTCGTCTTGGCATTCTCGGCCACGTCAAATGGGAGGACAGAGAGCCATTTTCGTCCATTAGGGTGTAGAGGGGTGGGAGAAGGAAGAAAATGGAAAACCCGCGCTGCACACACACACACACAAATCCGAAAGAAAAACGGATCCCATTTCTGTCCGCCCCCCTCACTCGTCCATACTAAAAACAAACTCTCGTCACTCCACCATCACCCTATTCCTCACTCCTTTTCATCCACCCACCACCACCACCTCCGTCTCTTAACCCCTCTCCACCACACACTCCTTCCAATCCAGCCTTTCTCGACTTTTTGTCGAAATCGATTGCTGAGACTAACCAACAACTGTTGCCCGCTCTTGAACAATGGCGTCTCAATACGCCCGGAACCCGCGTCAAGGTTCTCAATCTCCGTCGGCGCTCGCCTCTCGCATCGTGAACGACAACGACTCTGGCTATGGTTCTGTCGTGGAAAGTGAGGGAGATCATCCTGCTGTGGTCGTTATGAATCCAGGACAAGCAAGTAAGTTGAATCTTACCTTTCGATACCGGAATCATTTTTTCTCTTCATCGATCATCCCCCGGGGGGCAACCAATTGAGAAAGAAAAAGAAAAGAAGAGGAAAAAAAAAAAAAGTGCAGATGCTGACTTCTGATTACTAGCCGACGCCGATAGGAGATTGTGGGCGAGCCATGTTAGCCAACTTCACTAGTATGTTTATCCTTTTTTGATATGTTTGTTTGTTCAGGGGATGATGTTTGTTGACGTTTAAACAGCAATCAGAATCGTGTTGCTCTTGGCCGCTCCATCACCAGCGTTGTGGATACACTCAAGGTACTTACCGGCTCGGCTGTCTCGGGGTTTAACTGTAGGCTAACTAGATTTCTAGAAATTCCAACAAAATAATAGCAAATGGCCAGCCCATTACCCATCTGTTCAGCGTGTGGTAGAGGCACCATCGCTAGCACGTAGTCAGTCATCTGGAGGCGAGGCTACACTACGTCCACCTCCCATGAGGAGGTCTGCCACATCGCAATCAGATATTGATTTGCCACAACCAACGACACCAACAACACCAGAGCCCCGTTTGGTAACCCCACAGATCGCACAGGAGTTCAACGTTTTGAAATTAGATCTCAAGCTTGGGGCGCTCTCACCATCAGAGCTCGTTCACTCGCTTGAAAAGTCGTCCATTGCTTCTTTGTTGGATGGAACGATTTCACAGTCTATCAAACACTTTTCTGCGCTTCGGGAGAGAATTGATGATACTGCATCGAAAGTGCTTGTTACTGGTGATTTGAATGCTGGAAAATCGACATTCTGTAATGCTCTTCTTCGTAAGAAGGTTCTCCCCGAGGATCAACAACCCTGCACAAGCATCTTCTGTGAGGTTTTAGACGCTAGGGACAATGCTTCGGTTGAGGAGTTCCACGCAATCCCCATTAATGGACCAGCATATGACCGCAATGACGAGAGCACATACGATGTTTACCCATTGGAGAAATTGGAGGAAATTGTTGTTGAGAATGACAGATATTCTCAGGTCAAGATATATGTGGAGGACGCCCGATCGGTTGATCAATCTCTTCTCCGCAACGGTGTTGTCGATATCGCTCTTATCGATGCCCCTGGTCTCAATCTTGATTCAATCAAGACCACTGCCGTTTTCGCTAGACAGGAGGAGATCGACGTTGTTGTATTTGTTTTGAGTGCGGAGAATCATTTTACTTTGTCAGCTAAGGAGTTCATCTGGAATGCCGCTCACGAAAAGGCTTATATTTTCATTGTCGTCAATCGTTTCGATAACATTAGGGATAAGGCTAGATGCCAACGACTCATCTTGGACCAGGTCGCTACTCTTTCGCCGAGAACCTACCAGGATTCCAAGGAACTCGTACATTTTGTGTCATCAAATGCGGTCATCGATGGAGAAAATACCGCCAAGTGCCAGGAATTCGATAAGCTGGAGCAGAGCTTGAGGAGGTTTGTGCTTGAAAAGAGAGCCAGAAGCAAGCTGGCACCGGCCAGGACTTATCTACTTAATGTTCTTGGGGATTTGGAAATCCTTGCAGAGGTCAACAAGGAGGCTATTTCCGCCGAATTGTCCAAGGTCCGCGATGAGCTCAACAAGATTGCACCAGTGTTCGATAAGTCCGTCAAGGCATGCGATGAAGTCTTAGAGAATGTTGACAAGTCAGTTGACGACACTTGCACCACCGTCTACAAGCACGCACGTAAGACTATCACCGGTACAATTTCCCGGATCGGCGAGAGGTCTCCCGTTAAGTATGACGGCATTTTTTCAGCCTATGCCTTTGCTGAGGCTACCAAGAATGCTATGCTTGAGAAGATTCAGGATTCCGTTACTGCCTCGGAGGAGTTTGCCAGAAGCCAGACTGTTAAGGGTGTTGAAGAAATCAAGTGCATGGGTGTCCTTCATTTGGGAGGTGATTATGTCGAGAAAGCTTTCCGCCCCGAGTATATGTTCTCTCGCAAGAAGCATCTTTTGAGCAAGAGCATCAAGACTGAGATTAATGCTTTCGATTTCTTCGACTTTGACAAGCAAGAGAAGGTTGCAGGAATGAGCTTAGGTCTCACGGTCGCTAGCGTTGCTGGTGGTCAAATGTTTGGCGTCAGCAGCTGGGTCGACGGATTGTGGAAGGCTACTAGCTTCCTTGGGCCCAAGACTACGAAGAAATTAATCGTTCCCGCTATTCTCATTGCTGGTGTTGCTGGTGCAGTCTTCCTCATCTCCGACATTCCCAACGCCGTTCCAAGGAAATTGGCCAAGAAGATCAAGAAGGAATTGGATGAGATGGACTACGTTCACGGAAATTCCGATAGAATTACCAAAGAGTGCAGGAAGGTTCTTGGGTTCCCGGCTGATGAGCTTAGAGCTGCATTCCGCAAATCCATTGAGAAGCAGACTACCACGATTGAGGAGAAGAAAAAGACCGAAAAGGAGAGCGAAGCTGCATTCAAGTACTTTGGAGGACTTCTTAAAGACTCGGCTTCCCAAAAGAAGAACGTTATGGGATTGGATTTGGAGGGACCGGCGATCACTCTTTAAAAAAGAAACAAAAACAGAAGCGAATGGAGATGCATGCATGGGATCATTAGGGTTTCTTTTTTTCTTTTTTCTACACTCTTTAACGAGGCGAGTGGTTGATTGATTGATGATGAAATACAAACCGAACAAAAAAAAATAGGAAAGGGGCATATGAAATGTCATCGGGTTTCATTCTTTTCCTCATTCTTTTTTTCATTTTTCATTGTCATTTTTATTTTTAATGTAATCACAGATTGCATTTTGTCTTTTCTCTGTTTTTGGCTTTTGATTTGATTTGATTGCTTTACTTGATTACTGGTGCCGGAGTTTATCTGCTATCATCCATCCCACACATCCCCCCTCCTCTCTCTCCTCAACTGTTACGAAACTTCTTTTTCTAGTACTACACGACGGTATTTTCTTATGTCCAAATTGAGAATATTTTTATACGCTTTTATTCTTTTCTTTTGTTTTTCTTGATATTAAATTTTTTTAAATTTGAAGGGTAGTTATATGTTTTTTTTTTCAGTGATTGTGGCTTTTGTTTCACCCTCCCTCCTTCCTTCCTCGGGAGGGAGGGAGGGATGTCCTTTGTAGGTTTAGGGAAATGGGAATGGAAAATGGAAATGGAAAATGAACAAATGGAAAATGAAAAATGGACAAATGGGAAAACGGAAGCTTTGCATTAGTGGTTTGGGTTCGTTGGGGTTTATATTTTTTTGTTTATCATACAGTACGTTCGGGCTTGGCTGGGCGTGGGGCGGATGCGTGTGTGTGCGTGTTAGGGATGTGAAATCTGGCCGGGTTATGTTATGTTGGCATACAGTAGCATGAGGAGCATAGGAGGTGGAATTAGAATACGCCTTTGCATACCTTTGCCATCAAAGATATCGGGGGGGGGGGCGAAAAGTGAAGTGTTTACACATACGGTAGTGAATAAAAAAAAACTCTCATCTTTATACAGCACCAACATCGGGAGCTCCTGTGGCTTAGGTGTTAGTAACTAATGTGATATCGCAGTACCGTAGGATAGATTGGAGTGACCGCCCCGGAGCGGAGAAGTGAGATTGGTGTAAAAATCCTCCTTTCCCGGACATAATAAACAGGAGGGCGCCCTTTCCAGGTTCTACGGCACCCACTATATTACCGCAGAGTAAGAAGGTAACTAGAACAGAAGCGCTGGTCCGTTTGAAGATTGACATGGTAGGCCTTAACTTACTCTTGTATGACGGGATGGACGGATGGATGGATGGTGGGATGCTGTACTATGATGGAGTAAATTGCGGTGGAGGGATTGGTAAGTAGGTTAGCAGGTAGGCAGACGGGGCTGGGCTGGAGGTAGTGGTGGGTTTGAGTTGCAGGGGGGGGGGGGTGTATGGTATCCCGATGTCGTGTGGAGGTTGCAGGGGAATTCTGCGGGCGAGTGAGACTGCATGACTTGGTGGTATTTTTTTGATTTTTTTTATAGTTGTTTTTGAGGGGTTGAGTGTGTGAAGATTTGACGATGAAGCAATAATGGAGTGTAGGGATAGGGGGGGTATGCCAGGCACAGTGGTTGTAAAGTGGGTGTAGTATCGATTTTGGATACTGGGTTTACGGGACTTGTTGGATCGTTGTACGTGGGCCTGAGCTTGGTTCGCGTACGGTTTTGGTTGTGTTTCCTTCTTGCTTGCTTTGCTTTGCTTCCTGGCCTAGCGCAGGCGAGGAGGGTGTGTGTGTGTGACTTGCTTGTTTGCTTGTCGAACTGTGCTATGATTGAGCTTCACGTGGCGGGGGGTATACTGAGATTTGGTGCGTAGACGTCTACCTTTTGCACTCGTGTGGCTTTGCTTCTTTGATGTGTTCATCCGTGGAGAGGGTGCGCCCTGCCGTGCTTACTGCTGGTGGTTGGTTATTCTTTACGCTGGGGGTTAATGCGGCCTTGTGCACACTATAGTTTACCGCCTCGGGTGGCTTTTGCCCCCGGGAAAGCGACGTGGAAGTAGAGGGTTGGTTTGGGTATGCTGAGTGGTGGGATTGTTGCCGAGCTTGGAGGGAGAGGGTGAGTTTGGTGCTGTATGGTTAGGGCTGTGGAGATGAGGGTGGTTTGTTAGATAGTAGTGATAGCCCGAGGGTTCAGTAGCCGTGCGAGGTGCTGGTTGGGTGCGGATTGATGTGATATCTAGTAGGGAGGGGGGTACAAGGTGGTGGCATCCTGGGGGGTGTATATCATACGGCTCTCTAGTTATGATAACTGGGAGGATTTCTTACTGGAGGGGGAGGAGATTAGGGGAACTCGAGGCTACGCACTAGGAGGCCGCGAGGTGGATTATATACCCACTCTAACCTATTTGCTTTGAAGCAGGGCTAAAAGTGCTCCTTTTCGCTTTTTCCTTCTGTTTCCGATAAGTTATGGACGACTCTGGCTGACCTTTTCATATCATATGATTATCGTGTAGAGATATATCTGTTTTTACTCATGAGGATCTCACCCATGTAGATGGCTAACTGCCTATCCAGCAAGTGGGCCCTCTCTAGATAACATAGTAGCCTTATCCAAGAACGTCTTCATAGATGTCCAATCTCTGGAGAAATCTTTCTCAAATTTTTCAATAAATTTTTTTTGGGGGGGGGTGGTGGGGATTAGCTGCCTTCGCCGTATCTCAACTGATGGCTCCCTTTTGGCGGGGATCTTTAGGATGAGACTGGGTAATTCTACTTGCTCCTTTGCCCGGTAGTTGTTTAACAGTATTGTGTAATTTTTGTCGTTGTGTACGGAAATAGCTACCCTATTCCTCGTTAAGCCAAGGGCGGGCTATTTGTTGTTCCCGTGGGATTGAATCCTCGTCTGTGATTTTTGGAAGATGGCTTATGGATAAAGGTAGTTTGTAAAACTAGACTGCTTTTTATAGGTGGGAATTCACGGTATGCACAATCCTTTGCTTTCAGTAACACACAGGCTCACTGGGTAACGAGAAGCTCCCTAGAAAACCATGGGTATTTGTAGGAATTCAATCCGGTGACTTCGACATTTGCTAGTCTAGAAATTGTAGTCGAGTGAGGATGTATGATGGCTAGTGGAGAGCCCCAACAAGTTCTCCCGGTCTTGGGTTACGCGACCCTGTTTGGCTCCTATTTTTCAAGCTGGGGGGACATTCCTACCTACCATACAAGGCTAAAGGTTCCACACCCACCCCCCCGGGTTGCGGCGATCATGATGGAGCTTTGTTATCGCCGAGTTACCTTTCGGGCTTGTGTTTCGGATTTTCTTTCCCCTCTTACATCGCGAGGTGCACTATTGGAGTGTTGGCTCTTTGGCGGTGCTAATATGGCTTATATTTAAATTCTTGAATCCTAACATATATTACATCTGCGCGCATCTGTGATCTATGGAGGGGGGGAAGTAAGAAAGGAAGCAATTCCAGAGCAAGAAAATTCCCAAAGGAGAACTTATAGTACTCGACGTTTTTTTAAAGCCTCCGGAATGGGAGAAAAATAAGTGATTCACTTATGCTATAATTGATGGTTTCAGTGGACCAGACTTTGGGGGAGTTGCCGTAACTTGGACCTCGAGATACGTAGCTCACGTTCCGGACACTTTAAGAAAAACGTCGAGTATAGGAAATAATGATACAATTAGGGAGAAATTGGAAAGTGTATTAAGTTACAAGCTGGACCTTCATACCACAATAGAGCTAACCCCCCCGTCCTCACCCCCAAAGGCTAAATTTTATCTTACGTAACAGAATCTATCTATCCTCACTCAAAGAGGCTGAGACGGCTCTGATATCTGTGTATTCTCATCACAAAAAGTCTGCTTGGACCAACTACGTATGACGTTCAAGTACGATTTCTACAACTTGGGTAGTCCAGAAGAAAAGGGGAGACGGAAATCTATATGAGGCGGTGGGGTACATCGTGTGAGGAGGCTAGGCGGCCGTGTAATAAATCGATGGGTGTTGCACAAATGGCAAAAAGGTTACTCGGATTCGGAGGTGCTACTGGAGCTTGCTACCCGTAGTGAATTTGCTACTGCCTTATGGTCATTCCTTTTAGCCAGCTAGAGTGGTGTTACGCCCCGAAGGGTCTGCATGTTGGGCTCGATATCTTCCCGCCCAAGTAGCACTTTCACTACTCCCTCGTGTCCAGCATCAGCGGCAAACTCGAGTGGTGTATGGCCCCAATAATCTGGCTCGTCGGGTTTCATCCCTTCCTGTCCAAGTAGCATTTTAACCATTCCTTCATGGCCATTCCGGGCAGCCCATGTGACATGTGTACTGTCTCTATAATCCCTTTCGGTGATACCATAACATTTCATCTCTATTAAAGCAGCCGCAACTTCAACAATTCCGAAGAAGGAATCACAGTGCAGTCCAGAGAACGGAGAAGTGTCGATACGGCAAAATTACAACTTATGTACTTGTTCAAGGAGTAATTCAGCGGAGATGTGGTTATCGTACTCCTTAAGTAGCTTCAGTGCTATCGATTTCGCCTGTCTGAGGGCTCCCTTCTCGCATGGGTTCCCCAATACGTAGAAGGGTATTTGAGATTTGAGAAAGGGTGTGGTTTCGAGGTCGAGAGCGGGATCGGCTGAGAGGGCTTTAGCCTGTTGGGAATTCAGATAGGTCAAACTGATCTCTGCAATTGTCGAGTGAGGGCTACTGAAAAGATCGGGATAAGCAGAAAGATGTCTTGTGGAGTGAAATGGATCAATCGGGTAGCCGAAGCTTCCTTATCCACCGTAATCAATCCTTGGTAGAAGCCTAGCAATGTCGACATTGAAGGCACACTGCCAGCATTGAAGTCTGTTGACCCTATCTCGACTGCCAACGCATGGCGGGGCTCATCCACTTTCAATGGCCGTTTTGAATGGCAGATTCACATCAAGGCCATTATCCCTAGTCTTGATTTATCCCACCCTACATCTTAATCCATTCTAACGTTGCGCTATAAGCATCTCCCAAACCAAATCCATCTGTTATTGTCCTGAGCTTTTGCCGCCTCCGATAGGTTGTTGATTCCTGTAAGATTTCTTCAATATTTAAGGAAACCAGTAGGAATCTAGATATACCTGCCAGTAGATAGCTTAGGGTGGGATTTCCAGCATCATTGCCCCTACGTACATTTCCGAAATATTTTCGGGAATTTTCTTGAGAATGTCTGCCTCCAGACTGCTATCCATCGCGCCTGGATTGGTGTCCCCGTCCAGTCTAGCATTGAGATATGCGATAATATCATCATTGCGGGGACTTGTGGACGCACTTGTCACTCGTCCGGAAAGACGCTTTTCGATCTCAGCGCGAATATGGTGTCTTCCAGTGACGAATAATCAGGTGCCTTGTGACTTTTGGAGGATTTTTTTTAGCGATTCAAGAAGCTCGACCCGATCCCCTGCCGCACATTCGTCCAAAGCATCGATGCACATAAACGCGCGTCGTGAGGACGTGATGGTCTGCAGTATCTTTACAATATCTTGAAGTAATGGCCCCCGTCCCCCGATAACCTTTTTCTGTTCTCCAAATGCCTGAGATATTGCCTCCGGGATCTCTGCCAGTCCGCTAACAACCTGTTTGAGCAGGGGGCCCAGCATACTCGTCGAAGTCAAAGTAAAAAAATGACGGCGGTATCTTATCCTCTGGCCCGATCACATAAGTTGCCTACTACCAGCGAACTAATATTGCGGCTTGTTAGCACTGTATCTCTGTCTTGCCTACCCGGAGGGTATGGGAGAAGGGAAAGAACATCCTCAGGAGGGTAGACCTCAAGAGGGAGGGCAGGAGGGGATGCCTAAATGCAAACAAGTGATGGAAAGTGGTCTTCCTAACCCCCCAAGATGGGGGGAGGAGAGCAAAAGTGGTGATGATTTTCCTCACAGTCATGGTGTTGAGTCGTTCCCAAAAAGGTAATAAATTTCAATGACTGGAGGTGTAGTGGAGACGGAAGATGATATAGCTAAGTTGTATCTGTTCTTTCTTGTACTATTAGTTAGGTTTACTATCAAATAAGTCTTCACAAAAATTGATCTTTACTGTCTTCTATTTATACTTCCCTCACTTGAGCTATTGGGTATTTCGATATTCGGCTTTTTCAACACCCATGATAAACCCAGTGAAACCAACCCATATCCACTGCTGGCAATCATTCGCTCGCTCCTGTAAATTTCTCCCCGAGTGATATCCCGTGAACATAATTGCCTCTACGACTAACATACCTACTCCACCTCTACCCGCTCGCGCGAGCACATTCATTCCCGAGAAAGCGGCATCACATCACACCAAACACAAATTATCAAAGCTTTCCAAAATTTCCCATTTTATTTATACTCCCTAGCCCATTCCACCCCACAAACTAAGCTAACCAAACAAAATACGCTGAGTTATTCCCAAACATCAGTTGCTCTCTCCCTCATCTGACTATATAGTAACTCAAAAAAATAAAAAATAAAAAAGGACACCTCCCAGCCCGAACCAACATTATAGCGTTATAATAAATAAATAAAAAAGAAAAAAAAAGAAAAAGACACTAATGAAGTAAAGTAAAAGTCGGATGAATAAATAAATAAATATAAAAAAGAACCCTACTCCACGGCACCAATTCCATCCGTCCATTCCCAGTACGATCCCCATCCATCCGTTCCATTCCATTCCGGTATCGTTTCAACCCAATTCCAAACAAGCGCACCTTAACCTCACCTGCGAAACAAGGTTACCAAGAAAAAAGAAAAAAGAACCCCCGAAAATCAAAAAAACGTGAATCCCAAAAAATCCCAAATGAAAAGAAAAATGAAAAGAGCTTCTGTAAAAGTCAGTTGAAGCATCTTGTTTTTTCCCCAAAAACCAATGCCTCCGTCTATAGCATGATGATAATGATGACAAAGGAACTGTAAAAGGCAAAGAGAGGACAAACGATGACCAAAAAAAGAAAGAAGATAAAAAAGATTTTCAAAAAGAGGGTGATAGAAAAAGCTGTAATAGTCATTCATCTTCCGACCCGGCAAATGTCCCCCGACTCTTCACTTTTTTCCTAAAGCCGCCTACAAACCCACTGAGTTTGCTTCTGGTCGCGCCAGAATGGTGATAGTCTTCGTCAGGGCTTCGAGCACTGGGTAAGCCAACTACCCTATGTCCTTTCCCTGGTATCGTCGAGAAAGCGGCCTGCCCAGGGCCCAACAGAGGGCTCCCGGTAGCCTTTTCCGCAACTTCTTCCCACCGTGCACTGAGTGAGCTGCTAGGCCGTTGGGCACTCTCGGCTTTTGATACGCAGATGTTTATGCGCTCTTGAAGCTCTGAACACATTTTGTGGAAATGGGCGAGATCGCCTTCGAGGTGATAGTCCGGAGCTTTGTCTCGGTAGACGGGATGCCATTTCTGCCACATTGATACTAGTGAGGCAAAAGCACGGGGTTGGTCAATTAGGTATGGGAGGGAGGGAAAGCCCTCCTTTGATGGCTGGGAGAGGCGGGAGAGGATGGTGATTGGGGTTGCGTATGATGGGGGCACAGTTTCAGTCGGGTATGGGGACGGGGGGATTGTGGTGATGGCGTCGACGAACGACTTGAGCTCAGTGCTATGTGCCTACAAATTGTTAGTCGACAGGAAACCAGCGAGGTCAAATTAGGTAAAACTCACTGCAAGGAATTCATTCATTGGTTCCATCCATGGCTCCTTGACACCAAAAGTCGACATATTCGCAAGCCCTTGCAGACTCTTGGCAACAAGGGTTAATGTTCGTTGCGCCCTTACTCCAGGATGATCTACACACTGTTCCAGCACTGTCTTTCGATAAACGGGCGGGGGAAATAATAGATAAGCATACCTTTTAGTAGTCCAAACAGCTTCGGATTTAAAATCGCTGGACAGAAGAACCGCAAGAACAAGAATCCACAGACACTGCTATAACACACCGTCTTCAGCAAGTCCCCATACCGATCTTCTACACAAGCCCTAATATGCCGCAGTATCTTCCTCAACTCCATCGGACACTTCTCATGGCTGTTATATATCCCCTTCCAAATCCCCTTGACGATCCCCATCAAAACCTTCCAATTCTTCGTCAAATTCTCGCCGGGTTCCATGCGTAACGGGTCAACCTCGCAGTATGTATCTTCATCCGCAATTTCCTTAAGATGTTCGCCGAGCGTTTCTTCGAGGTACTCCCTACCAAGTCGTTTCATATGGGCATCAAGAGCCTTGGTGAGGAGGGAATTCCCGCGGAACAGAATATTGGCATCAACAAGTCCGGCCTTTCCCACCTCGCGCCGTGATTGATCCGGATCAGAATTGGATTCATTGGAGTCTCTATGTTTTCCTAATCTTACCGGTGGGGATTCCTTGTGCAGTCCGTCAATCTCGCCCTCAGCCAGGGACATCAGCCATTCACTAGCCTTTCCGCTGACCTGATAGATCTTGAGAAGAGTATCTGCTAATCGCCGGAGATCCGGACTAATAACTTGGGCTATCTCCATTGTAATACCGCTCGAGAAGTTATGTAACAGCTGAATTCAAATCAGCAGCTGTGCTAGGAAAGAAATAGTCCCCACTTACCTCTGAAAGCTCCTTATACTCATGGGCCATGAGTATAATTAACTCTTCTATTCTAATCTTCAAAAACATCTCCCCGATCCTTTCTTCGGTACCCTTCGCATTAGACATAAGTGGCCACCATCGTTCGGTATAAGTCTCCATCTTCAGTTCATCGAATTGGATTTCCACAGTCCCAATAACAGCATCCTTGCTTCCCGGTACACTAACCCCACCAAGCCCTCCACCAAAGCCCCCTGACCCAGTGACTGATCCCGAACCCTTTGTCTTCCATCTCGGATGCCTTTGCTTCAATACTACTCCCACGTCCGACAATATGGCAGGTAAGTCGGGAAACTCATAGTCCTCCCTCCAGAAAGGATTGTGAGTCTTTGTCCTAACCATGGTCTTGGCCCGGACTTCCCCATCCAACACCACCTCCGCATAGCAATCCATGTTGTCCTTTCCTCCATGCTCAGCCCCAGGCATTAATATCTTTGCCTCTACCACCCGTAAGAATAAACTCCGCTGTATGCGGTACGAGTCCACCAATCCCTCAGCGGCAGGGTATTCTGATATCCCAGTAGCAATATCTAGTGTCGGACGACCATTCGATGAAGAAGCAGTTCTTGCAGGTCCATACAATTCCGGCATGGTAAATGCCCGGAGTAGCACAAACCACACTTCAAACAGTATTCGGCTATCTATACCAAGGTAAACAGGCCTGGCCAGGGAGACATTTGAAGAAGGTGTATACTGTGGGTATATTGCTATACAGAATTCCTTGTCAAGGATACTAGGATCCAGCTGTTGCACAGCGCATCGGGAAAGCTGGCTCAGCTGGATCACAGTTAAAAGAGTGGTATCCAGCTCAGCATATAGTCTAAACTCGCCATTCTCCTGCAAAGTACACGAGACCTTCTGCCAAGCAACGACTCCAGTGTGCCCCTTGATCCTACTGGATCCCTTGCCTGATACTGAGGAAGCTGAAGTGATAGCAGTCGGTCCACCCCTTCTCCATTTCAGCATCTTCCCAACTTTGATAATCGCAGCATCCTTTGAAGTAGTTGCATCCGAATTTCTCCTTCTATCAGCCTTCCTCTCTTGGGCCAATACAGAAGCTTGTGGTTTCACCATTTTGTTCTGGGCCCCGGCAGGTGCTATCGGTTGCCAGCACAACAACGCTGCCAACCAAGGCATAAAATGATTAGGATCCATCGGACGAAGTTTGATACTGATATTGGTAGAATGCGTAGAAACCTCTATAATTCCGTCGCTGCCCTCATCTGTCAGTGCTATACTCTTCACCTTGCAGCTGCGCAAGTCAGGTACTATCACACTGAGAGGCGTCGAATTAATATTCTCCTCCCTCTGGTGAACCAAGCTTCCAGTATCCTCATTAATAAGACAATATCCCTTCGTCCATATCATATTATCGCCGACCCGAAACTCTACATGACCTTCCATCCTCCCTCGTACATCCTTCATTAACCGTAATATAGTATTCGTGTCAGCAGGTGTAGCCGGTGGAGACGCGAAATGTACATCAGAGGCCTTGACGCCAGAGTTAAGTGCGTTAACTGAATTTTGTGACCGGAGGAACCGCTGCCGATTAGATTTACCAGGTGGCTTCGTATGAATTGGAGATAGGGTGGTGGTCGACGGAAACCCTACAGAGGTGGGTATTGAGTCGGACGATTCGTGAGAAGAACTAGAAGCAAAGTTACGATATCGAGACCCATGTGAGGATGAACCTGAAGAATACATCGTGTCTGTAGTACCAGGCCTATCACTGGAAGAAGGAGAGGTTCTCTTCTTTCTCTCATCAGCCGGAGACCCACTCTTACTCCTGCCAATATTCAAGTCTACAAACTGTGGGAAACCTGATAGTGGCGTCCGGTTTAGTAGAGCCCGAGCCTTCCCTGGCGAAGAAGGAGTAGACGGTTCTGCTGGATCCCGCCCTAATGCATCAAACATAGAAGCTGACTTATTCGAAGATCTGGAAGGCGTCCGTGGTGGCGTAGTGGGTGAATGCTGGGCAGTTAACGAATCATCCGTATCCCCCTCCTCCTCCTCCTCCAGCCCAATATCTGGCGATACCGCGCGAATAGTCATCACCCCTCGGTGATAGGGCATCGAAGGACCTGGCAAAGAGTTTGAGAAGGAGTTTGATAGCGGCGGACTACCGCGGGCATACCCTGGACTGACACTGGTGCATAGGGGAAAATATCGCTCGTTTGGATTGCCCACCCCATGAATAGCGGCAAGCCGATGGTTCGGGGTAGAATTTGTTCGTCCGGTCATCGACCACGATGTGAGGCTCTCTGTCAGCTCGCTGGATATCCCCCCTCCCTTATATTCCGCAGTTTTTCTTCTTTCAACCCTAAAATCCGTAAAAAAAAAATTAAAAAAAAAGAGGAACCAGTCTTTCCGGTAAAAAACAAGAAAGTAATGGACGAGGCTGAATGCTCAGGGGGGTTGTTGAAACAGGGCTGACGGCTTCGCTTTATCAAAGAAGTGCGGCTCTTGTGTGTGGAGACTAAACCCAGCCTTCAAGACGGAGGGGGGTGGGTGGGTGCGCTGAATGGTAAAAAAATAAAATAAAAAAAGCAATGACGGTAAGCCAGATACGTCCGCTGAGGCTTCTGGCCTCAGTTTTCCACCCAAGTTAAGATAATCTCCTCAATCGCAACTTTTCGTGTCCCATGTGTTGGAAATAACGTGAGTAAGCGGGCCTACGACCACTAATCCTCCCCCGGAATATAATCTACCAATGTGGATTCCCAATCCGAAATCCGGACTCAGTAAGAGAGGAATCTCTTCGTCTCGGAGTTCGATCGCCGCCAATGCTCGCCTCGATTGTTATTTTATTGCGTTTGTTTTCTTTTCTTCTTCGGCGAGGTGATTGGTGCAACGGGGGGATATGGCGAAAGAATAAAAAAAAAAAGGCTCCAAAAAGTGCGGAGGAAGGGTTGGCGGTTCCTTTTTCTTGGGGTAACGTTGGGGGTGGAGGTGGATGGGGGTTGGGTACGGTAGTATGGTTGTTTCTTTGTTTTTTCTCTCTCTTTCTGGTGGATAGGTTACAAATTGTACAGTACAGCCAACAAATTGGGATGGATACCGTAGTCGAGTATTAATCTGTGGAAGAAAGAAAGTGGGAAAAGGCACAAAGTCAGAAAATATCTCTCTCAAGAGAGAGGAAAATAAAAATAAAAGGCCAACCAGCCACCCTGTACTAGTACTTATGATCAAAATGCACCACCTCTACAAAAGATGAAGTGGTGGAGAAGGTGATAGTGGTAGAAGTGACAGTAGTTGATGTGGAGACGGAGATACTGCCCATGGATATGGGTATGGTTATGGGCAGTATGTACGGTACTCGTATGGGCGGGGACGGGTGGTAAAATGAGATATGGACAGGTAGAGCTTTAGAGTGAAATTATCGAAAGTAGAAAGAGAGTTCTTCTCCTTTTCAAGGGTGTGCCTTGGTACAATACGTTGTATAGTATGCAGTGTTTACCCGCGGTATTCCGGGGGTGAGGAAGTGGAGGGGGGGTTGAAAGGAGCGAAGGGAAAGGGTTGGCCCGTGAGGGGGGGTTCCACCGGAGAAGGAAAGGGTTCAATTCAGCAGGCGGAGAGTGAAAAAAATGGAGTCGTTAATAGAGCACGTACCGTAGTTCGGGTTGCCTTAACTTCACGGACGGAGCACTTCGCCTGAGCCTTTTGATCGGAGATTGGAAACGGGGACCGGGAAGGAAAGAAAAAAAGAATGGATCTCTTGCCTTCTTAATTATTTATTGTCAAACCACTCCAGAGAGGACTGCGGCAGTGTAAGGTCGAGCTGGAGGGATGGAGTACAGTTGTTGAGTGGAGAGGTAGAGGTTAAGTCTGATGTGTGGAGGTGAGTAGGGAGCAGGGGCGGTGGGGAGTGGGGGGTGGAGATGGGGGAATTGACTTCAATGGATGAGGGGAGAATTACTACTGTACCGATGTAGAAAAAACTACATGATGATACCGGCACTGCATCTATCACCTTATTTTTTCCCAGTCACGTTTTTTTTTTTACTTCCTTTTTCCATCTTAACTTACTTCATTATTTTCTAACCCTCCCATCCCATACGGTAAGGATGAATGGGGAGGAGAAGGGGGGGTAAGGAAAAGAGGAAAGAGATACGGTAGTCTCTACAACAATATACCGTAGTACAGGGCCGTACAGAATAATCCAAGTACCGGTACTTGGCCAACTACAACAGCCAATACCATCCCATGATACAATACATCAGTCGGCAAGTACAGTACTAGCGACAGTATCGCACCAAAATCTTCCTGTCCACCCACCAATCCATCGTCATCTTCACCACCAATGATTCACTTGACATTTTCTCTCAACTCGGCGACTCACTTACCACCCGCTGGTCTTGGTTGAAGATCCGTGTTGGCGGGATTAGTCCCCGGATCAGTAATTAAAACCCCCATGTCTCCCTGCCGGAGATGCCAAATGTTGATCCGGGAACACACACCACATCACATCACTTACCCGTTATTCTCATCTCCCATCATCTCTCTTTCGAGTCCCTACGGTGCATCTTCCCCAACAACACTCCACAGTACGGTTCCTGTCACGACCACCACTACTGCTAAAAAAATTTTTAGCCAAGTCATTGTAATTATTTCAGAGAAGTAACAGCCGCCTTCTGGTCCGATCCGTAAGGTACCATTGCGGGTGCCAAAGCTTTCCAGTCTAGATCACCATAAGCCACTACCACCACCACCAAACAGTCTTATGGAGAAACAAAACCATAATAACAACAATTTCACTCCCATAATCCAAGCCAAACAACCACCCCATCCCATCCCATCCATCCATCCCATATTATGCATGCACAAGCAAAACGAACACAAATCAAGCAACAGTCTACGAGTACAGTACGGCAAACAAATCAAACTACCCGCATAAACATCCACTCCCCAAATTCCCTTCCCTTCTAGAAGCATGGGATGCCCTGCGAAGCGACGTCACGCACTTCTCGGGGGAAAGAAAAAAAGAAAGAAAAAAAGCAAAACAAATAATCATCTCCCCGAAAGAAGGAAAAAAAAAAAAAAAAAAAAAAAAAAGAGCGAACAAAGATAAATAAAAGTATTACTATAACTATTGTAGCTGCCGGTGGGTTAGTGAAGTCTGATATGTTTCAAATCGGAGTTGGGAAAAAAAGAAAAAGAAAGCAATAACTGTGTTTTTTTTATTTATTTATAATCTGAAGGAAGGAAGGAAGTAGGAAGAAAGAGAGAGACAGCGGGGGGCGGAGGTACTGTAATGGAAGAAGGAAAGAAAAAGGCACCGGATGGTCTTGGAGCTTAACTTTATAGTATGGTGTATGAAAACGTTTGCATACAAGGTCCGACAAGAAGTTATGGAACAGTTAATTGGGGTTAGCAAGCCAAATATATCCCTGCCTGTTCCGGTTAATGGGGTTCCTACCCTTGTACTTGTAGTCATAGTACGTTATTTGGAGTAATGTATACTCGAGCACTTGGCACTTTTCATCAAGGACACTTCTCACTTTACATACATACATTAGTCTACCTCTAAACCTACTTACTTACTTGTGCCTACCTACTTACCTGCCTATGACACCCCAGGAATTACAAAAAAAATGGCACGCCGTAAATCTACAATACAGTACAGTAGTAAGGTGGGAAGCTCCATCCTCCGCAACCACCATCTCGGCGTGCCGATACCGACTTCCACCACCATACCATAACCCACCTTGCATCATACCCCACTCGTACACACACACAAAGCAGAAGAAACACCCCAATTACCTCCCCCACACACACACCCCATCACCATATCTACCAACATATAATACCCAAATCCCGACCCTTTCCCCCCTCTTCCCTTCTACCCGTCTACCCAGCCACCATAACCAGACATTCCAGAAATTCCCCACACGGTACCTGTGCCGGCGCTTACGATACAAGCACAATTACCTCTCACCAACATTGCTCGTGATGAGTACGGTACCATAGTGAGTAAAGCCTAACCCGCCAAATACAAACTCGGCATTCCACCACAATGACCAAAAACCGCACACCCTTCACATGAAAGCCCAATCCTTTCCTACCTCCCGGTAGTATTATATATATATATATATATATATACATCATACGGTACCTATAGCAAAACGGCTCGTAGAAGCATAACCCACATATGACAGACAGCACAGCACCACTAATCAAACCCAATACCTTCCAACTCCCCGGTTTACCCACCGTAAATTAAACCCCCCTCCCCTACCTCCCTCCACGCTACAGATTACAACAAATGCTATCATACGCGAGTATGGGGACTTGTCGTACGATAGCGTATACTTGCCCGTCTCCGCTTTTTTGGGGGTCTTGTAGTATGTGGTATGGGTCTTCCTTGCTTGTACAGTACTTGTAGAGGGCTGATTAGTACTATTCACTGATACCATACAATACAATGGGCTGGGCTACGGTACGTAAAGGTAGTCTGAAATACCGGTACGATTATACATTCTTACCATACTCCCAGAGGAGGCTTCTGGGATACTGCAACTCCCATTTTATCTTATTTTTATTTTTAATAGCTCATTGAATTCACGTGTTCTAGCTTATGATACAAGTATGATAAGTGGACGCGTACTACTACAGTACGGTATGGTGGGTGTGGTATGGATAGTTTTTAGGGCTGGCTTGCATGATGCCATTTTATCTGCCGGAGTGACATATGTGTGTGTGTGTGTGTGTGTGTGTGAAAATGATATACCAGAGGTATGGATGCGCTGTATGTATAGAAGAGTAAGTAGAAGGGATGAACGATGTCATGGTACTTGTGTGTGGGTAATATATAATTCAATGGAATAAAGAAGAAACCCCTACCCCCCCCCCCCCCAACAATCATATGAAAGGGACCTTTTCGCTAAGGTATACGCTAAGTTAATGAAATATATCCAATTCATTCGCTGGCCGCCGGGATATATCCAGTCCACCAAGAGTACGTACGGTAATCAACTGTAGACGATGAGAAAGTAAGGAAAGGGAAAAAAAGAAAAGAAAAAAAAAAGGGAAAAGCCACCTGGTGCGCAAAGTCATTTCTGAAGGGGGAAAAAAAGAAACATGAAAGGAAAAAAAAAAAAAAAGCAAAAACCCCCCCCCCCCCCCCCCCGGTCTCATAATACGGACGGTAAGCTTCTTCTCGATTAATTTCTTTCCCAATTCCTGAGGATAAAAACGTGATCCCAACCAAAACGAGAGAAAGGAAGAGAACCACGACAAAAAAAAAACGAGAAAAACAATTGCTTGATAAATCACACGCCATGTTCACTATCTCCCAAACGGTGGAGGTGATGCTGGATTCCTGCCCGTGTACCCTGACAAGTCTCCACTCCCTGTCTTCCTCAACGCCTGCCTCATTGTCTCAATAGTAAGTTCACCCCTGTCCATCCCCAAATCACTGGTATTTGATCTAGGTGGTGAACTGGCACCAGAGTTTCCGCTGAATGTTCTCTGCACGGATCCTGACGCGGAATTTCTAGGAGGGCTAGACCCTAATCGAATGGGCGACGGTGAACGATGTTCAAGTGTCTCGTTAATTGTCGAGATACCCGTTTCTCGATCAGCCGGCGATAGTTGCGGGGAGCCACCCAGTGGAGACAGGCTATTGATAGAACTGAGGGATGCATTCGGCATTTCCAAGTGTTCAGCATGTTCGGCTTGTTCGGCTTGCACCACATCCGCGAACGATATGAACGACAATCTACGTTTATCCGCTGCGGCTGCGGCCTCGGAGCTCATGTTGCCATAAGGCGAGTACTCGTCACCCGAATGGCCTGTAGATGCAGGTTCGTCTGCGGCATTGTCGCCGGCGGGTGAAGGAGATCGTCGTCGGTGTTGGTGGGTATCATATGTTGGGCTAGATGCAGTGGTCGAGTGGGGTGCAACGACGGACACAGCAGGTTGATGCATGCTATGCATAATGATCTCGACCTCGTCGACACCACATTTTTCATCTGTTATTGCTATAGAGCTTGCCTCTAAAACGGCGGGGATGTGGTTCTCGGTTTGGATATGCGCTGGGGTTGCGAGAGATGTTGGGGGCGGCAGGGGTGAATTGGTTTGCTCCTGAACATTGCGCTCGAATATTTGGGAGCTGCTGGTTGACAGGCGCGGATGCGTTGCTGAGCCATAGCCTGATGTGTTAGGTCTGGGAACAAGGGGAGGCGAAGAACTTGAGCCTAATGATCGAACCGGGGATGTAGGTGAACTGGCATTCTTGACAGTTGCGCTAGTAGGTGAAGTGGTGATAGGGGGAACCTCCGTTAATTTTGGTAATTGCGGGGGATCAGTTAAGGAAGCTGTCGCTGTCGGAGTTTCGGGAGCATCTGTCGGATGCAACGCGGGGGAAGTCAACTCTTGTGGTGGGGAGCTAGGGTTTGATTTGGTCTTGTCCTTTTTTCCCAACCCAAGTCTCTTTCTCCAGCTTGTCGAGCTGGTCTCCATGTCTTCCTTTACGCCTGATTCCTTCGATGGACTCAATTTCGCGGACAACATAATTTTATTACCGTGGTAAACGAGGTAATGTCGAAGTGGGTATTAAGTAGATGGAGACTGGTGTGTGAACTCTGCGGCGGGAAATTAAACGCTTCACCGGCGTACACCGAGTTGAGTGGAAGGGAAAAAGTGTTGAATGGCTCTGTGTAAGACTTTCGTAGGTGTTGTATCGCTACTGTAATAGTTTGTTCTTCCTGTAGAAACAACGACCCTTTTTGTGTTGCCGTTTTGAAAGCTGAGGGCGACGTACAACTATACGAGCAAAGGTAAGATAGGAGTAACAGGCACAGGCTGAGCAGTTGATGGCGATACCGGTATTCTGGTGTGGTGTTGTTTCCCCCTCCACACACGTGGTTTGTCAGGTGAGTTTGATGGGTTTCACTGAGGCAGTGAGGGTCGTCACGCTGGACAAGCCAGAATAAAATTTCCAGAAACCGGAATGAAATATGCTCACGAGGAGAAATAGTTTGATGTGAAAGCGGATCGGATGAGGTACAAAGAAATTGGGGGCGGGGGGTACAAGTGGTAAGCCGGGAAAATTCGAGAACTGGAGGGGGATAAGCTGTGGCTTAAACAGAGCGGGTTGTTTCCTTGTTTAGAATTATTTTGTTGAGTTGGGAACGCAGATTAGGCCTTTAAGGAAGATAACGAAGGCTGCGCAACCTAACTGCGGTTCATTCGTAGGTATATGATAAAGCGCAGCGAGGGGAGGGCGAAGAAGAAAGCTGAGGGAACGGAGCCCTTCTCTTCTCTCTCTTTTTTTATTTTTATTTTACTCGGGTATACTTATCAACCCCTCTCTGATACTGCCCTCCTTTTCTCTAGCTGAAGATGTCTCTCGATGTCTCTCTTGGATGTCTCGTGTGAGGCACGGGTACTGTACTGTATGTGGTGTGTGTATCTGGGTGTCTAGCTAAGGTACTCGAGCACGGTGGAGTAAGGATTGGTAGTGGGATGGGTGGGGGATCTGACTGATAAAGTAGTGAGGCCGAGGGTTTATGATACAAGCATAAGGATAGCGTAGCTTGACCAAGGCACAAGAGATGATGAGGAGAAGATTAAAGAATGAGTGAACAGGAGAAAGATTGAGTGATAGACGCACAGGCACAAGGAGCGGCAACAGACAAGAATGACGCAGGGGAGAGGAGAAAACAGGCAGAGTTGCTCAGCTTGGACGTGACTCTCTCTGTCTTCCTCACTCTTGCAACCAACAAACAACTAGAACTTGATTATGAGACAGGCACGAGCATCAACCCTCAGCCTTCATAGTATGATACCACATTGTATTCGAGATACTTGGATCATTCTCGTTCGTACCGATATGTACCGTCAAGTGCCTGGCAAACCACCCATCTTGTTATTGCAACTCCTCCTCCTCCTTCCTCTCCCAATCACGGCAATGTCCGCAGCGGGAACTCGAAAAATATCATATTTATGGATATCTTACTCGAGTACAGGTACCGGTAGCTGATCTACGGCACAAGTACTGTACAGGGGTACCTTGAATCTCGAGACGAATCGGACGAACAACAAAAGTTAATCATCCTGCAAACCATCAGAGTTTGTTTTCTTAAAAAGGCTTGCAAGTAACATTCAATCCTGATATATGATTCGCTTTATTAACCCATAACGAGTTCCATATTAGTCTCTTTATTAGACCGGTTATGGAGCTTATTCGGCTCAACTCCGGCTACCGGTACTCGTACCGGCAAAAGTTGAAGCAAACCATTCGGAAGAAGGCAACCGGCCGCGATGTTTCTTGTTCTCGAATCTTGGAATAAATCTGAAATCGGCAGGGGCCTATTAACGCAAGAAAAAAAGAAAAAAAAAGTCACAGTTCAAACGAGCCTCTTACATCATTGGACAAGCTAGAAGAAGAGACCCTGACTTACTCGTTTCAAGCCTTGAAAAACCGATCCTTTTGAAGCCTGTTGTATTCAAACTTATCAGAATAAATTATGCCCCCTTCCTCCTTTCCTTCTCTCTGGTATGCTATTTTTCTTGACGGGCTTCCCAATCGAACGCCTTATGCTGTGCAATACAGGGCGAGTGGGAAAAGTCTGTTAGACATCGCCTTACTCGTAAATATCCCAAGCCGTGCAATCAAACAAGCAAGGAATCACGCAAACTCCCGGTAGACTTACCATACCGGCACTCGTACCACAGAACACCAAAACTCAGGTTCAAACGAAACAAACCCTTCCTTACCAATACCGTAAGTACCGGGAGTTTTAACATCTTCCTACTTTCCTTTATGCGCTTATGTGAGCCCTGCAACAGCCAACAACCTTCTCCTTCTTCAAGTAGGAAAACCCTCCCCTCCCCCAATATCAATCAACTTGTCTCGCTACTTTATTTCAATATAACTGATATCACCACAATATATCAACCCAGAACATCAATATACCACGTGTTTCATTCAGAAAAAAAACCCCCCATTTCCATAAACAAACAAAGCCCCCTCCCCTCCAGGCACCATCCCGTCGTACGTTACAGGAGTGGTATTATTGGGAACGCCACTTTCACTCATTGCCTCTGTGTGTGTGACAAGCCTCAGGCACAGTAAGTAAACACTCGAATATTCTCACCGCACCGCATCCTCACCCATGGGAAACAAAAAAGAAAGGCCTGTCTGAGGCTACATAAATGCTCATTTTAAAAAGAAGAAAATAAATTGCACATAAGTCAAATCATATCATACCGGGGTTTACTGTGCAGAGAAGTCGGCGATAGAGTAGAGTAATATAATCCAGCTCTCCGGTTCGGTAAGCAATTAACAAGGGAAGAGTCGTACAAGAGTAGAATAAGCCCAGCACGTAATTTAGGTTGTTACCGTACAGTACGTTCCTGTGTGATGAAGAAGAGGAAGAAGATATGCGTACGGTACCGTAATGGCATGCGGATGCACGTGCGACTGGATTCTAGTATAGTGCGAATTGTCTAAAATCGGGACCTAAGTAAACCCAATTCCGAAGCAAGATCATCCAATTTTAACACTCATTCTGAGAAAGAAAAACTCGCATACAGATAGATAATGACAATGCGAAACTCAGTGTGAGTTTTACTTCAAGAAAAGAGATCTTGGGAAAGCATGATTGGACTGGAAATAGGAGCATATTTTGGTGATCATGAAGGGAAATGAAACAGTGAGGATAACTACGCATACCCATACTGAAATCAACTGTGACCAATGAGAGTGTGAGCCATGGACATAAACCAAGAAAAAAAACAAACCTTTTACAACATCTATTGCCACCGCAAGGAGCGATGAAAATAGGGGATATCTACCTGTGGCAAACATTTATCGTGCAATCTTATGTCCAAAAAATCACGATAATCAAAATTCTGCATATTATATTGTATGTGATCATGGACAATCACTTGAGGTCTTGGCTCCAATAGAGGTCGTTTAGTAACGCGACAGAAGCCAAAACACACCAAAATTAGGGGTTTTCAAGCCATCAAAACTCAATGAATTTTACCGCAATCATTGCAAACAAATTTTTAAAAAAGTTTTATCTGTCTGGGATATGTCATATCATTTTTGAAAAATTTTATATCATGACCATGCAGGATGGTGGGCATTTGAAGTTGGTGAGGTCGGTTGCAATGTATCTTTTGCATACAAAAAGCCCTGTCTTGGCAGGTATCTCGGGATTACGACACAAAGATCTCCCTACCACTTTGTAGTAATTGAAGCAAAAAATTTCCAAAAATGATGACATATCCCAGACAGATAAAACTTTTCCAAAACTTTTTTTTGCAATGATTGCGGTAAAATTCATTGAGTTTTGATGGCTTGAAAACCCCTAATTTTGGTGTGTTTTGGCCTCTGTCGCGTTACTAAACGACCTCTACTAGACATTTTTTTTAGTCTCCGGAATGGCTCAGTGTAAGGTATCCTGCTGTTGGGTAAGTGTTTCCTTGGCAAAGGTGTAAGTTCTTAATCGCTAGTATACCCTTTTTCTTTGTGTGTAACATTCTTCTCCTGCAACCAACCACAACCATGACACCAGCTAATCACCAAAAAGGTAAGCAGGATGAATTCAATCCACTAATTTTATTGAAGAAGGTACTCACATGAGAGGCATGATAGGGAGAGAAATTACACCTCACAGGTGAGCCGCAATCATTACTATGTGAGAACTTGGCTACCAGTTTAAAGATATTAAAACGCATACCAGTATTGCAATTTCAACAGCAAGTGATATTCACCGTCATGCAATGAAAAATGCCATTGCAAAATGGAAGGCTGCTCTCCCAGATGTGCCTTGTGAAGCTGAGCTTGAAGAAGTTTGGGAATCAGATGGTTTTGGCCTGTTTGGAAAGGATGAAGAGTTATTGGCAGATGAAATGAACCAAGTAGGATGAAGGAGAGAAATGCAGAGTAGGGATAAGGATAAAATATCACTTTGTGAGCTACTCTCAAAGGATTGCTTGGATAAGAAGCCTCATTCTGGGCATCCAAAGGCTCTTACCAATACCGAGATCGACCACCTAGTCGTCACAGTAAAGCATGACTTTCGTACCCGGCGAATGTATCTTGTTGATATTCGGAGAGAAGCCAGGCTCTCTCATGTTAGTGATTCAACTATTTGGGAGGCTCTGCAGTCTTGAGGTATTAGGCCATACAGAGAGATGTTTAAGTTTATTCTGAAGTCTGAAAATAAAGTAGTAAGACTTAAATACTGCATGGAGAGAAAGGAATGGGGAATAGATGAATGGAGGAATTATGGCTTCACAGATGAGATGTCAATTGAGGTTGGCAGCCTCTTTGGATTGAATCTGGTCTGGTGAGAAAAAAAAAAAGACATGGCACGATGACTGTGTTGGATGCAAGAAAAAACAGGGAGAAAGCATGATGTGCTAGGGCATGATAGGATGGGGATGGAAGGGACCATTCTATGTATGGGAGATTGAAAGTAGTGAGGACAGGGAGGAGGCAGCATTGGCTATTGCATTACTGGAGAAAGGTAGAGAGGCAGAGGAAAAGAGACTAAATGAGGAATGGAAGGAATCGGAGGAGTGGAAGGACCTGAGGACCAAAGAACTAGCCGCCTTTTCTGCACAACGCTACACCGAAAAACATAATAATGCACCAAAAGAATGAGTACTCCAAACCCATTGAGGCAAAAAATTCAAGCTAGCCAAATATAAGAGAGGGGAAGGAAGAGGTATTGATTCCTGGCACTATGTGAAGTGTGTAGCCTAACCACTTCTTTGGCCTACATGTCGTGAGCAGTTAGACGCCAATGCTTCCTTTGTGCTTATGGAGGATAATGCACCAACACATGACTCCATTTTCACTAATGCTCGAAGGGAAGAAGAAGGGATTGAGAAGGTGGACTGGCCTGCAAATTCCCCCGATTTCAACCCAATCGAGCATATATGGATGTTAATGAAAAGCCATATCCAAACCTACCGTGGTCATGAGCACATCACCTCTCTGCCACAGATGAAACTTGTCCTTCAGGGGCAATGGGACAAGATTACTATTGAGGATATTAATAAAGAGGTTGCTAAGCTTCCTAGTATTATTGCTAAATGTATCATAGTCCAAGGAGGAAACAATTATTATGCTTAGATGGGGAGATAGAATGGGTGGATAGGACCAACAAGCTGATATGATATGATGGGCAGATAGAATAGCACTGGCAAGTATGAGAGGCCGAATCTAGGCAAGCAGATCAGGCTTTTCAGTCACTTCCCTTTTCATCACCGTATACTTTGGCGGCAACCTAATCATGATCCTCATATCTACCCCCGGCCAGAAAAGCTTAAATGACACATGTGTAAGTTGACTCTTGGTGTAACTTGGATCGTAACCTACATTCCGGAGACTAAAAAAAATGTCTAGTACTGGCTCTTGGTTCGGTTACAGCTAACTCGGAACTGACAATCGGCATGGACCCACTCATAGACACCACGCACCATAGGGTGTGCACCTCTGGCATAAATACCGTATATTATTATGGTATCGTAGGCGGGAAGAAGGCTTCGCCATACTCGTGCTGTGAACGAGCATAAGCTAAGCCCCATATTGTGGCTTTCGTTCATAAGAAACGAGAGGTGCGCTGATTTCTTTTCTTTTCTTTACTTTTTACTTTACGGTAAGTTACTTTACTTCAGCAGATGCTTACGGTACGTCGGAGAAACATCTTGAATTCGCTTGCTGGCGCTGCCGCTGGTAAGACTTTGTGCGAAATGTGGCGGTTGTGCGGTAAGTTGATAGTATTCGTGAAGCGGTATTGTATTGTATTGTTTTCTTTTTGTTTTTTTTGCTGTAGTGAATGGATGAAGCCTAGGTGCGATCCAACAACCTGCGTCTGAAGGTAAACAAATAACAGAGGAAATAGTAACTGTACTGTACAAGCGATAGCATGGTGATGTTCTGTCGGTGGTGTATTGTACTACTGTACGGGTACTAGTATTCCCCACCGCGGCAGAGAGGACTTTGTACAGTACAGCCCATCCTCTGCATGTCAACATATACTCCCTGTACGCCCCACCCCAGATCCAAAGCCGAATACTCTACTTTAATAAAAAAATTATATTGGAATTACCACCCCCCCCCCCATCTCAACCGCATTAGTCCAGTTCATCCTACTGTATCTCCCCTCTTCCATTTTCCCGGTCCCTGACCCGGGCTCATACATACAGTAGCAGTATCAAAGACCATCATCTCCATTTATAGTCCTGACACCGGGTCTGAGTGGGGGGATTAACTTAACTTATGTGTTACTTTACGCCCCACGGATAAGTGCTCGAAAACAACACTAGTGTCCGGACAATATACCGCACTGTACCGTAGGGTATATATTCCGCCAGAGCGGAAATAGATGGTTGGAGGACGGTGGAATGGTGGGGTACGGTACAGTACTGCATCGATTGACAGCGGTTTGGGGCAATTCACAAAGGTACTTTACATCCATGTTATGGTGCGTTTGGATTTTTTTTTCTTTTTTTTTTCTTTTTTTTTCTCACCGATGAGTTCGTTCTCGTTTGTTCTGGGGTTGGTTCCGGAGTAGATAGGTGGCGAGGGAGGTTGTGTTGGTGTTGGTAGGTTACCGTGTGTGTGGTAATTGGGAATGTTGGGGGGGGGGGGAGTTGAGGTGGAATACCGGTGTATGAGGTACTGGGTTTTGCACGGAGGGAGTGCGATATTAAGAGCATCGGCTGGAATACGACACAGGTGGTATCTAATATATAGTGCAGTCGCTTCAAAGCTCTTCCCTAGATGTTTGATAAAGTTCCAAAAACTCGGGGCAGGATTATAACAAAGGCGAGTGAGATTTTATGAATGGGTCTGCAACTCCGGCATGACTTTAGTCTAGGATTGAAGAATGACTATACACTCACACCCCGCTATCCCGGATGGCCAAAATCCAAAGAATCTGTCCGGTACAGCGGGTGATCCGGGACAGCAGGTCGGGTTTTGGTGTAAAAAAATTTAGAATTCACAGATATTCATACGGGACAGCGAGGTATCCGGATTATCGAGATCCGGGACAGCGGGGTGTGAGTGTTTATCTATTATATATTACCTTCATTTCAAGACCTTTATGGAGGAAAGAGACAGGTAACTGGAAATGACTGGATATCACTTGTAGTTTTAACCACTGAGTTGTTCACGAGCCATCTGCTAGCCAATGACTTGCAACAAGCTGCTGCAGTTTTTCCAATCTCCGATTAAGTTACTAATCCTCTACCAACGCCAGAACTATCCCAGAAACATGAAAACATTTGCCACTCCCTTTCACTCATCTCAAAGAACCCGCCGTAACGATCAATAAGTTATCACAACCTACGTCTCCAAGTCCTCAATCACAGGAGTGGCGCCTGAACACTTTACAATCCATCCATCCATACATACACACCAACAAGAGCTCGCGATCCGGTATGATACTTGACAAAAGAGAAACCGTGAAACATCCACAACCCCTGAATCCAACCTCAACCTCACTCACGCAAAGTTTAACAAGGGCCACACTACGAGGAAGATCGTGACAGTGTCATTCTTTAGCAGTACATCTTTGGCAGTAAAGCAATTAGGTTGATATAGAACAAAAACAAAGCACAGATTCCGGCTTTTTGATGGAACTAATTGAGAGGTCAGTTTGATTTTGGCATCCACACTTTCTGTTTGCGCTACTACTACTAGTAGTAGTATTCCTGACTGTCTTTTCTTTTCATTTCTCGGCTTTTTTCCTCTTCTGTTTCTGCTGAACGTAGTGTTGATAGTGACAAGTTTCCCTACATTACGCTAAGGTTTTACTAGAAGTACGATATCTTTCAGAAGCAGAAACCAGAATTGGCGGTATTGCGATTCCAGAAACCGTTGTCGCTTTTGAATTCTCAAATATTTTTTTTAGCGTTTACTAGCTTCACATGGGCGGCAGGCGTTCCGGGGGGGGGGGTTGGCAACTCCCCAACTTTGAACTCCTCTCTACCAACCTGCCCACTTCCATACAAAACTCAGCCCAACCCCAGGTCTTCTGGCGTTGGGGGGGTAGCCAAAACCCCGAAAACGCTGGTTGGGGTTTTCGGGCTAGTGAACACTAAAAAAAAAAAAAAAAAATGCGACAACGGTTTCTGGAATCACAATAATGAATCATCCTATTTGGCATTGTGTGGAACAGTAGTTACGCCTGAGAGACAGCAGACTAATCCCGCCGTTCTCTGTGAAGTCATTTAGCTCAGTTGAGTTGATAAACCATTTTAATATCCTAGCGCGGTGCATCTGAGCGTCAGAGCGTCCCACCCAGCATACTAGTATATGAAGTCATGCTATCAGGTAAACTTTCAAGCCTGGCGATACGATACTCCTCCCTTCTAATATCGGGTCAAAACTAGCAGTATTTGCCAAAATTTGGTGTGATGTAGGGAAAATTCGGCGTTATCAATACTGCAGGGAATAACGATAGGTGTCTGACACCTTAAAGGGATGAGATTGGGAAACTTGGTCAGCACGAATAAGCCGTAGGACGCGTAAGCGGCGTAACTTAATAGTAAGCAAATTGGAGATGAGGAAAAGAAAAAGAAAAAGAAAAAAAGAAGAATGAAGGAAAACAAGCCTGAAATCTTGCACATAACGAACTGGCCTGGACTATATATTGTAACTTATACTGGATCTCAATCCATCATTTTTTTTTTTCATTTTTTCAAAGGCTCAGAATAGGACAAGTCTTTGTTCTTTTTGAGAATTCTGACAAGCTTAGTTATCCTGCTAACTGGGGATTCTGAAAAGTTTTTAAGTTATCCTAGGCTAGTTCGTTGTGTGTGAGATTCTATGGTAGTAGAGGTGATAGTAGGCGGCGTGCGAGCACCACTAGGCCTTGTCGGGGGAGTGGGGGGGAGGAGACCTTGGGCGGATTCTGATATATATTTTATACGGAAAACTCTCAGAATGGCCCCCCGGATAGGGACAAGGGTCTAATGTGCCCCACCCAACTACAATACTCTTTGAAACTAAGAAATGTGTTTTTTTTTTCTTCTTCTTTGCCTTCGATAGCAATATCCTATGTCTAGTTACCCCTTATATATGAAATACCCCCCAAGACCACTGTGTCTAAAAGTTCTGGGGGGAATTGAAAATAATTGGAATACTTTCCACCAGGCGCATTTGACTAACGTTGTGATGGATTCAGCGATCAGGGTAGATAAAGGTTGGGATGGACTTTGGCTTGGGTGAGTACTTATACACTGCCGGTACTCATTCGTAAAACAGGTGAAAAGTGGCATTCTAGTTGGTGAAGGGCATTTTAGACCCTTGTCCCTATCCGAGGGGCATTCTGAGAGTTTTCCGTATTTTATAAGAGCGTATAAATATTTCCTCCCCTTTTTTTCCCTCTCTCTCTCTTTCGGGGGGCTGTTGAAGGGGTTTGCGAGTTGGGAGATATTATCTCCTATCAGTGATACCTGACGCTAGATCGGGTGGGGGTTGTGTTACCCTTACGGATAATTGTTTGAAAATTTATTAGTGCCGGACAGGATACCGAAGCTTATTCCGCAAGAGAGGAAATAAACGACTGGAGCACGAGATGAGGGTACACGAGTATGATGTTGCATCCTATACTATAATACCACTAAAAAAGTTTAATTCCTCTATAATTAGAGTGACGGAGCGTGGTTTTCTTTGTTATGGATTCATGTGTTTCCGTATTCATGATTAGTGGTTAAGTTAGTTAGTGTAAATACCGGTATTTACATGCGACTGCTTCACTTTGTGTACTGTACCACAACATATAAATCATTTTATTACCATGTTTTTTGTCACTGTGCTTTATGTTCGCCCTATGTCGGCTATGGGAGGGTGATCCCTAGACCCAAGCTGGACCAGGCGCAAGCCCGACTCCTACCTAGTCAGTAGATAATACGGTAGTAGTTTGGCTCCTTGAGGTGTAGTACTTGCATGGTGCTTTTGGAGTTTTTTTTCCTTTTTTCCTTTTGGGGGAGTTCGTTTTCGTTAACGTTCAACAATTTTTGATCCGACAGTGAGTGTGTGAGTATTACGTGAGATGGGTATTGGCTATCGTGTGTACGGCAATTGCGAATGTGAGGGGGAACTTCGATATTGAAAGATTTGATCTCACACTAACCAGCTTTTACACGGAGCGAGTATGATATTTGAAGGCAGTAAGGGTCATACAGCAAAATAGTGTTTGGGATGGGTATGGTACGGTAAATTCAGAACTCTTTCCTAGAAGTACTGCCCAAATCCCCAAAAACTGCGTGGCTAAATTACGTACAACTGTACTACAATACGAGTGACTTGTCATGAATGCGTCTACGCCACCAGCGTAGCCTAGAATTGCAGAACCATTAACCCATCTATGCATAACCTTTACTCAAGCCCCAATACAAAAAATGGATACATAGAAATAGAACGGGAAATAGCTAAATATAGTTAGTGGTATACACTGCTGAGTGTATTGCCGTGTATCATGCCCGCAACTAACGCACCAGACAATAGCTCCCCCTATCTGGGGACTAATTCTCCGCCAGTCCCGAAGCTATCGGGACCTCTTGGACTTGTGAGCACTAATTCCGAAGTACCCCTCTCACGCTCCATAAACTAGGTTACCGCGGCTTCAGTCTCTCGAGTGACCTCTGATGACTCTACATTCATTCGGATAGGCCAAAAGGGCACATGATACTTTATTAGCTGGAAGAAATATAACCTTAAGAAAGAAAAAAAACATGTATGTCAACATCAGCTTGCTGCCGGCACGCTGTTTTTCTAGATCTAGAGAAATCTGGGCAGCGGGAATATCAGTGCTGTGGGGAAAAAATGGGTCTTATGCTACGCAGAGGGAGGAGCTTGAAGGATCTGTATATAATATCACTAATATCGACTGTTGAGCATTGCCAGACACGTAGGTATAGTGTTGATAGCTACGACAGACATTAACTTCCCATTGCAGGATGAGTCTCTGGAGCAATGGTAGTGTCCAGAAACAATGCTATAAGCATAGGTCGTTGCTTACAGAGGTACAACTACTGTGATGTTAAACCAACAATCAAGAAGTTTGGTTTTTGGTCTGCGTGGCGGAATCGTTTCTTTAATGCGGTCATATATAGCATCAGTACATTGAGAAGAACGGTGTAACCACCAAAATAAGTTATTCCTCATCTATCGCGACCTCGTCCTGGAATTATTTCCGACCTTCAAACTTCTCCCTCAGGAGTACAGGCATAGTGGAATGGGGTGATCGGTCAGGGACAAAACTGTTGGAAGTATCACGAGATAAGAGGGTGAAAGAGCTAGTGAGGACGAAGAAGTTGTTGGTCGATTGTTTTTAAGGAGAACAAAGAAGAAGGCGAGAAGAAGAATAAAGGGGAAACCTAAGTGACAGGACGCGGGAGCAAACACAAGAGAGTAACTTTGATGTAAGGTAACATAAGAGTGGTATCATACGACGACATTTTGTGTCGGACGCGCAATCACTGTTTCTAGCGAAAACTGTCAAGAGGCGAGTGATTGCATGTGGTAATACATAGCCGCCAGATACGGGGTGTCAGGGTCTACCGTATTAACTTGGATAAGAGAAATATGTCTCAGGACGTCTGACCTTCCCATTCAGGAGGGGACTGGAGAAAACACCAGCAAAAAAAAAAACAACGCGTTACTTAGAGAGGCAACCTAGACGTCCTGAGACATATTTCTCTTATCCGAGTTAATACGGTAATAGAAGCGCGCTAATGTCATGTATCCTTTTTCTTTTACAAGTTGGGCAATAACACGCGAAACAATCCGAAAAGGTTATTGTGGAACATGAGTTTTGTCCTAGACTCAACTCTTGGCTACTTCTTGGGTCTCTAAAGGCTCACATAGAACCAACCGTATAACCGTGTTCGGAATAATACAAGTCTCGCAGTTGGGGCACATATTTTTGGGTTAACCCAGGCTGGGCTTTTGTGGGGTTAGGCTGGTTTTGGACTGAGTACGAGAATTTCCAACCCGGATAGGACCATGCGAGGCTTGGAATAATATGATAATCAATCATCGGATAAATTCCAGTAGAAACTTGAACTTTTCTGCTATGCACAGTACTGAACAGACCTTATTTTCTTTTCTAGTATTGCTTTAGCCTCTGATTCACACACAATACTTTTTTTTTGAGAAAATACAGTCATTTTGCAAGACGAGTAAAGGTGAAAGAATGGTTGGGGGAAATGGCTGCGCTGATGGACCAATTCACGAATTTTCGGACCAGGGTTTACATTTGCAGTTCCCTGCTTACCCCGCTGGTAGGTGGATTTGGTTTTTTTTGGTCTGAGTTTAAGGATAACTGCCGTTTTTAAACATTAGATTCCACAGGGGCGGATACATCCTCATTAGAGAATATAAACTTACAAGGAATGCTGCTAACTGCATGATTATGGCGAGGAAAATGGTGAAACTTGAACATTTGGTTTTTACTATTATGGTGTGGATGAAAGCATTGGTGGTTACTCTGTGGCTTGTCGATTTCAATTGTGGCTTGTGGATTTTCTGCTCGATTTTTATCCACCTCACAGCAAACTAGATGTTTTTTTCTGAACCCTAACTTGAACCTAATATGAATTCAGTGCTCCAAACTGGTTTATTAGGGCTTCGCCCTAATAAGCATTAGTCACTAACGTTAATTGATAAAGCCAAGAAAAGAACCCCTTTCTGTTTCAAATGAATGATCACAGCGGAAATATAAATGCTGAAAAAAAATGAAGGTTTGGCGGGGAGAGAAAGCCACAATTTAGAAGAGAGTCATGGTACTGCTAGTGGTGCTTATTGTGATTCCAGAAACCGTTGTCGCTTTTGAATTCTCAATTTCTTTTTTTATTCTTTTTCTTAGCGTTTACTAGCTACAAATTAGTAGCAGGCATTCGGGGGTTTGGCGACTCCCCAACTTTGAAATCCTCAGAAATCTTCTATCAACTTGCCCGCTTCCATACAAAACTCAGCCCAACACCAGGTCTTCTGGAATTGGGGGGTAGCCAAAACCCCGAACGCTGGTTGGGGTTTTCGGGCTAGCGAACACTAAAAAATATTTTCAAAAATTGAGAATTCAAAAGTGACAACGGTTTCTGGAATCACAATAAGGCTATCAGGCACCGCATATTGATAAGTGCATAACTGGGTGGCAGTGTACTACTCATGATAGTGTTATTCAGGGCCCTGTGCCTAACTTTAAAGTCGAGTATCGTCGGCTGGAGTAAGTTGTGGAGGATAGTTGCTACTCCCCATGAAATATCACTCGAATGAAAGTTACAAAACATGTTGTCCGGAATGTTGTTTAGTGTACAATTCCGTTGTAATGGGAGTGGTTGGAAGTGGTTGGTGTTGGCATGAGTTTTGGTATGGGAATGATTGTTGTTGCGAGAATGTTAGCCATCTTTTGATGGAAGGAATTTCAGGGAATTTGTGGAATGGACACTGGTACGGAAACCAGTTTGGTATGTTGGAAATTAGAAATTCAGGAGGCTGCGCTGGACTAGGAAACATGTATATATAGGCTGCTTTTGTTATGATTTTATTCAATAAGCTTCAGTGATAGTAATACTATATGGTATAAGGGTTGACTTCGGATTTCAAAACATGTTGTGAGAATATTGGAATGGAACGATGATACGACGAAGTGATTGATTGCTAGAGAAACGAGAACGCTTGACTATCTCAAAGGGAAGGGCAAAAGACCCTGACTATCTACTGTTGGGAGCGAGACAAAAAAGGTCGAGCGAACAATAACAATAACAAAGGAAAGAAGAGTGAAAGAGATGTAAGGAGGTATCTTCAATAGTGCAAGAGGTCTAGATGTGCGATAAGGTTTGATGCAAGGAGAAAAAACAATAGTACGAGTGACACCACAGTAGTGCCAGAAGTATGTTTCAACAAAACATCCTTGTTTCCCGAGTTTGGGTACTGTATGAGCCGGCCCGGGTAGGCCCGAATAAAAAATAAAATAGCATTGCACCCATTAAATTCCTCAATTTCCCAACTCTTCAACATACAAGAAACACCCGTCATCAGCTTCCTAAGACCCAGCACTATCGGCACACCCCCTCTCACTTCCCCAAAAAACTCCTCTCTCCTCTTGGCGATGATTTTGGATTCTCATCCCTAATCCGATGTTCACGCCTCGGGATCATAACAAAAGCAACTTTCTTCCCGACTCTCTTCCAGCATGTTCTGCCTAGTTCGGCCGAGGACTTACCTAGCCTCTCAAATGCAACATTTGGGCCTCAATCTTAGGTCAATTAAATGGCCGCTTAAAAAAACAGCATCTTCCAGCCTCGGCAGATAGTACTCAATCGAGGGGCGAAGATACCCAGGATTCGTATACTCATGCACATGCCGCTTCGAGTGCTCAAGGCTTGGTTCTAATCTGGGATACGATGCTATTCAAAAGTACTCTACAGCAACCCCAGTTCTCGACTTTCCAATAGGAATACCGCTGCGTTGGGGGCGGTGAAAAAGGATGTGTCGAATGCCGCTCAACTGCCATGTGCACCACCCCAAGAAGTCTTCAATTCTGAAGTCCAGAAGAGCAAATTCGGACACTGCAAACCGGGAGACTTTCTCCAGGTGGAGGTGTGACTGCGGCGGCGGGTTTGCGGCCGACGATAAATGCTTTTTTCGGTAAAGCTCAGCGTCGTTGGGATCCTGTTCATGTCTTTTGCTAGTACTTCTGCTAAGTTTTTTTCTTCTGGGTTTGGAATCCTGGAGACGCGGGAACGAGACCGTCAGCCACTATCATTGTGTAGTTTACTGCAGGGAAGATCACTATAGTATGCCAAGTTAGAGAACATTGTAGCTACTCCTAGAGAAGAACGAGGGATGATCAGGGGCCACAGTGTTTTAAGTGTATGAGGAGATCGGGCGTTAGATTGTGCGGGAGGACCAGGAGTCGAAGGGGGGCATATTTCGGCTGCTATTGCTGCGAAGTCGAGGAACAAAAAGGCGGTTAGAGTTACCACAGGCACGAAGATCTTGTTGATATATCCAGGATATCTGTCAAAAGGTAACCTTTGCTGAAGGTAATTCTAATAGATTTCCCAAAAAAACAGCTTTTATATCTTCTATGATACTTCGATTTCTGGTAAAACGGCATATCCCGCAATCATTCATGTCATGTTTCAGTTGGTTACCTTCTCGAAAACCGCAACGAATATTCCCAGCGGTGCCGTTATCACTGGCGAAACCCGCAACCAGTGAGCTGGAGCGATTAGTAAATGATTTAAGCGGCGAACATGGGTATCTGTAGGCACGGGCCGTCAGAAATTGATGAGCACTCAGGGATGTACCGTATAGATAAATGATTTTGAGTCTCTTCCTGAGGTACATAAACTTTTGCTATCCCTTGGGCGGTCTGAAACAGTAAAATTCGTTACCAGGCAGGCTAAGCCGGATCTGGAATGATTTAGTTTTTGTGATTCGCTGAAATCTTAACAGTTCTGGGTGCTGAGTCGGTGGTGGCCTGAAAAACTTTTGAAATCCACAATTTCCGCCAACCCTGGAATCTCCCAATTCGGAGAAAAAAGCTCTTGAGAAGGAATAGCGGTTTCCCGACACAGTATAAAGTCTACCCACTAAATCTGTTGAATCTCATTACCCGGTATTCGCAATTATGTTAAACATTCAAACTAAACCTATCGCAGGGTGAGGGGCAGATTTCCGCTGATAATCTGATAGTGGATTTTAAGAGCTCTTACGGAAGAAAAGGCCTGAGGTAATAACGGCTGTTAAATCTGTGTGTCTTATACTATGACTCTCTCCCATTCGAAGCATTGCATGAACTCCACCCATACAGACTCCAAGCTTAAGGCGGGTAAACTATTGTAATTAAATGCGGCTACTTTTCTACCTGACTAACACCTCTCAACATCAGAATACCACTAGCCTTCCCATTGCTTCTGACATATTGAAATCGTATTGCAGCATTTGGAGCAAAAATCATAGCATCCCTCCACCCATCATCAATTGATGTACTTCGTATGCGACCCCTTAGAAACCACTTGTTTTTCCCCACCCTCCTTGACCTTCTGAATTAGAACGCTCACAAAAGCCAAGCTTCTTCCAATCTTCTCACTCCGACCTTCGATAATCAACTCCTCGCCCTCCGCTGCGAACCCCACGAAGGAGGCGTGGATATCGGTGCTAACGCCGGTCTTTTGTAGCCCGTGCGAAGCAATAACCATAGAGCCCATCCAATCGATTATGCACGTAGTGACAGTGCCATGGAGTGTGTTTTTAGAGTTTAGGTGGTTGGGCTCGACGCGAAGGGTGGCTATTACATGGCCTTTGGATACAGAGGTTATTTTGACCTGGGAAATTTGTTGGTTAGAAGTTTAAACGAACATAGATCTAGCAACGGAGGGGTTGGGAGTTAATTTACCGAGGAGAGCGCGAAATTATAGATCGGGCTGTTCTCACGGATGCGCGCCCACACCTGTACAATGGGTATTTTGTTAGCTATCTATCTCTCACTAGAGATAGGAAGCTACTGCTGGAATCCCGCTACAAACTGCGGTGTTAGGGCAATTTGTAGTGTTCCGAATTACGGAACAGGCGAACCCTGTCTCAGGCGATTATGGGAAGCATACCTGCTCAACATTTTCTTGGATTGAGATTGGTTGCTCTTCAGCTGACATTGTGGGTAGTTGTGTTGAGGTTCTTCCCCGCGGTAATGGTACTACCGGTATACGTTATCAATAACCTGGGTGTTGAGGCGGTAAGTTACGACGGTAATTAATAAGGCTAGGGTTAGGGGTGGCTTCGGGAGAAGCGGTACTACCTTAGGGTATCGTGTTGATTTAATATTATTCACAAAGGCTTAATTGGCCAGTGATGACTTGTACAGTTGTGTTGCTACCATTCCATACCATAAAAACAATTAAAATCTATTATCAGATTATCGGCGGAAATCCGGCCTTCAGCCCACGATAGGTTCAGTTTGCCAGGTCAACATAATTGGGAAACCAATTAATGATATTCCACACACACACACACCCAACGGAGATTGCAGAACTAGCGGAGATTGTGTATTTCAAGAGTTTTTACGGTATAAAGTTGGTCCTTGGTTAAAATACTGTAGCACATTTACCTAGTGGGTAAATGGTTAACTCGTATCAATTGAATGTAGAAACTAACATGGTTGCCACAGCTTAGGGCAGCCCCATGGATAAGTCTGATTCTTTCCCTTTATTGAATTTCTAGAAGTGAAGTAAGCTGTATGCCTCCCTAAGAAAAAGAATCTTAAATTATTCCTGATTGTTCGAACAATAAGAGGAGCGGGAGACATGAAATGGTAATTGAAAGCATAGAGTAGTACAGAGACTTGCTTTCCAGGTATCCAGGTACGCACGTTACATATTATTTGTGGTGTCTTTTTTTTTTTGTTGGAGGATACTTGCACAGTACAGCTTTCTAGGGCAGCCACTACAAAATGGATTTTGGGAAATGTAGTAGTTAAAGCTCGTGGTAATCTTTTTTGGGGGGAAACTGCGAACAGCCAAACGGTGCGAACATTAAAAAATGCATTAGCTGAGCGCTATGCTAAAAAGCTCATTAAATTCACAATACGAAGGGCATATCGACATATCCGTTGTTAATCTGAGCCTCTAGGTTAGTCTATGATCTAACTCTTCTAGTATACAAAAAGCGTGTGGTATGATAGGGAATGGTCTATGACCACTACAGTAAACTACCGTATCACTCTATGATTCGTACCCCATAGAGGGAGGATGAGGGATGGTGCTTGGATGCCCGGTCAGACCCACAGACTTAGCTTGGGCAAAGCTGACTTGAGCCTAACTTCTGTCAGAAGGGTCAATGAACTACTCGACGTTTTTTAAAGTCTCCGGAATGGGAGAGAAATGAGTGATTCGCTTATGCCATAATTGATGGTTTCAGTACACCAGGCTTTGGGGGAGTTGTCGTAACTTGGGCCCCGAAATACCTAACTCATGTTCCGGACACTTTAAAAAACATCGAGCAGAGTAATCAACTATAGTTGAAACTATTCACTAATCACCTCCTTTGAATTACGGACAGCAATGTTCTCATTTGCTCAGTGGAGAGGCCTTCTGAAGTCCAAAACCTCTACTCATAAATCTACCAACTTGGAGAGTTCTAACATAGCCTTGATCAAACCTTCCGCCTCAGCGCGCACAAACTAATTGAATTGGGGCCAATTCTTATCAAACCCTCCACGCAAGATCCTGAAAACGACCATACTCCGAGTGACAGCATCGTACACTGCAGGGTATGCAGTACAAAACGCCACCGAATACGTTCGCTAATGCGGGAGAGCAACACATCACCAAGGGATCCCCGCAACCAAAGTCCTACTGAAACATCCCTAACACTGTTCAGTACCTGTCATCCCCTCCGTTTTGAAAGTCTGGGGAGTAGTCCGTTCGATCCGCGGCGCAAACCCCTGCTTTATCGTCTAATGAATTATTTATTATCTCTCTGACATTGGTCGCTCGTAGCGAGTATACGTAGAATTGCTAGGTATCCTGTACATTTTACTCACTTCTCTCATGGGCAACCAGTACTGCAATTCTCTCAGATATATTACCTTATGCTCATTGTACTGTGACTTACTTGTAGAGGGGAAAAGAAAAAGAAAAAAAAAAGAAAAAAAAAACAACCATCGAGCGCTGAGAGGTAAAGGCGAGAGGGGAAAAATAAGCATGTACTAAGATTAGTGTCCGAGTTTAGCTTTGTTCACTGGAGACTCGTGTGCAATATGGATTCATCCCTAGAACTGTGTAATCTACAGTAAGTTAGAGTACATAGAAGATTCCTCCCTTGGTTGGGTCCTTTGCTAGGGATTGAGGGGAGGTTCACCGAGTTTCTCGGGAAGTATATAAACATCAGATATGTCTCGGTGTTACAATCTCCTTCAGCAGTCAAGCTTCATCCTCTTCTTCATCCACTCTTTAAGTCCTTCAGTTTTGCAAGTTTTTTTTTACACACATTCTTTTATTGAGGCATAGTGTGCCTCTCTCTCTTTACCATGATGTTCAGTTTAGCCTCTCTCTCGATATTTCTCAGTCTGGTAACTGCAGTTCCGGCCATGCCTCGTTCTAAGACTTCATCTTCAACTAAGGCTTCATCTTCGCCATCTCCGTCTTCTTATGGTTCGTCCTCGTGCACAATTACTTCCGCCAGTGATTTGGCCACTGCAAAGGCGACTTGTACAGATATCAGCATTGGGACATTGACGGTTCCCGCGGGACAAACGCTGGATTTGACCGGTCTTCTTGAGGGGACCAAAGTTACATTCACGGGAACTGTTACTTTTGGTTATAAAGAATGGAAAGGGCCTCTCGTGTCTGTTGACGGGACGAACATTCAGGTCATTGGGGCACCCGGATCAGTTCTCGACGGCGATGGGAAAAGGTGGTGGGATGGTCTAGGAGGTAATGGTGGTAAAGCGAAGGTATATCAGTCTCCTCTATCATTCGTTGAGAAGCAAAAAAGTTAAGCAGAGCAGCCCAAATTCTTCTCAGTACACTCTCTCCAATCATCCACGATCACCGGAATAACCCTCAAGAACACCCCTGTGCAAGCCTTCAGTATCAATACCGCCGAGTCACTCGTTCTGTCTGGGATTACCATTGATAACAAGGATGGGGATGCGGGTGATTTGGGACATAACACTGATGCTTTCGATGTCGGGGCTTCCAATGATATCGTTATTACGGGTGCAACGGTTTACAACCAGGATGATTGCTTGGCCGTTAATTCTGGGACAAATATTAAATTCTTGAACGGCTTCTGCTCTGTATGAATACATCCTCCCCACCTTATTATATTTGGCAAATAGGTCTAATATCGAACAGGGTGGACACGGGATTTCCATTGGCAGTGTCGGTGGAAGATCTAATAACGATGTCGACACCGTCACCGTCCAAAACTCTACCATCGTTGACTCGATGAACGGTAAGTGACATCAAAGGCTGGTGACTGTAGGTCGTAGCCCGTCTAACCGCTTTATCACAATAGGTGTGAGAATCAAAACTATCAGCGGTGCAACCGGTTCCGTCAAGGGTGTTACGTACTCTGGAATTACGCTAAAGAACATCTCGAAATACGGAATTGTCATTCAGCAGGACTATCTGAATGGAAAGCCCACTGGAACGTTTGTTGGCTCACGACCCCTCTGTATCAAGGAATAGCTAGCTAACCAAATATAGCCCTACTAACGGTGTTCCAATCACCGACTTGACGATTGAAAACGTGTGTGGTGACGTCGCTTACTCTGCCATAGGCATCTACATCCTCTGCGCAAAGGGCGCTTGTTCAGACTGGAATTGGACTGGGGTCAATATCAGCGGAGGAGACCCTCCTTTAAAGTGCAGCAATATTCCTAGTGAGCTAGCTCTTAGCTGTTAGGTTTTGGACTCGTACGAGTGCCGTGCCTCCTAGTGGTGTACAAAAAGTGTGGGGAGACATTTAGAGGCAGCTGGAATGTTAATCTTCTATCATATTTAGCTTGTAATTAATTCGAAATCCATTATAGCAATGACGAGTGACCACCCATGCCTACTATACTCCCCCAGCCATGATTCTATCCAAGGCAGCAGACCACTGCTCCCTCCATCCACTCATACCCCCCTCCCAATCCGGCAACTTCCAAACCTCAACTTTACTCTTCCTCTCCATAATACTCTTTGCCCTCCCACTTCCAACAACGATAGCCGCAACTCCACTCTCATCCACAACCTCCGCATCACCTTCCACCAGCCAAAGCGTCCGATTGACAACGAAGCCCATCTCGAAAAGCGCCCCGACAACAATCGCATCCTCAACCGGAATATTAATCCAAACCATCAACCCTCCCCGCTCCGCAATATCCACAACAGTGCCTAACAACTTCCTGACAACCTCCACCCCGCGCACACTCTGCCTAACCCCCTTCGTAGTCTCAACCTTCATAACCAACTACCTCCCCGCATCGCCCAGACACGTCGCGAACGCCAGTCGCACACCGCTAGGGTCTACAACACTGAGCACATCCTCATCATCAACAAGCGTTGCTTCATCCTTGTAGGTCGCTCGAAACCAGTCTCCGTCTTCAATGACTCTCCCAATCCCATCCTCCCCGCCTGCATAACCTCCGCGTTGATTGCTATTGGCACCGCCCATGCGCATCTCGCACAGCTGCGACGTGCGCGTCGCTTTCGCGTATAGTTCCAATATGCTCTTGTCGAAGGAGTAAATGCTCCAATTCGGATTTATCGTGAGGAACTTCGGAATGCGATGTTTAAAGGACGACACAGAAGTCGGCGTCGGCAAGAACAAATACGTGCGATTCTTGCAGCGATTCTTCGGAAGCTGCGTGGTGTACCAGGTCGGGTTATTGGAGAGCTGGATGAAGTTTGGGTATGAGATTAAGTGATGGTAGGTGGGAGAGGAGGTCGTCCGACATATTTTATTTTTTTTCTTCTTTGTTTCTGTTTCTGTTGGGAAGTTGTAGAAAATTATTCGAGAAGAATTTTATCGAGGGAATTATTTTTTTTATTTTTTTATTTTTTTATTTTTCCAATAATAACGAAAAGAGAGAGAAGGAGAGAAGACTATTCTCATACCGGGGACGACAGCGGTTGTGGGTGTTAATATATTCCCTCCTGAACCCAAGGTTACACAGGAGCTTCCCGGGGTTTTTCTGTTTCATAGAAATACGGGGAAGTAAGGAATGGCAGAAAAACTGAAACTCTCTTGAAGATGAACTCCCCCCCAACAGGCATCGCCGTAGGATGAAACTGTGATGGGCTGGGTTTCGGGGTTTCGGTAACTGTACGAGTGTGGTATGTGTCGCGTACAGTACCGTATCGGAGGAGTTATTACCTGGAGGGGGAGGTGCTGATGATACTTTTTGGGGTTGTTGGTTACGGTGGGGTTGCTAGGGGAGCGTGAGATGATCATCCTCAAATAATTAATTCACTGGCATGTATTGGTCTCTGTAATATAATCGGCTCGGTGGAGGTTTGTTCATTGTTGTGGTAGTAATTGTGATACACTTAAGGAATACTTCTGGAAACACTCCTACTTACTCAATCCGGCACAATCCCTGTACGGTAAGCTTAAGTGAAACAAAGTACAAGTAGGTACGGTATAACAGTGACGAACACGGATCAGTAACGGGTATTTTTTTGTTACCCTACTTTGAAGAATTCACTTTGCTTGCCAAATACTCCTGTTAGTCATGGCCTGGTTTTCATCACGGTCCCGTTGGGGACTGTACCACAACAACCATAAATAACTTAAGATTACAAAACAAAAGCATACCCCCAGGCTTCCGACGTAGTGCTCGTAACGATTTGCTCCGGCAAGTATGGTAATAAGTTTGTACCTTGAGGCCACTAGCTAGCTGTTCTAATATTATTGGTGTTGATGTAACACATTGGTAAGGAGACAACGAACGGGTGGTCTGTGGAGGAGGCGGAATGAGGCAGAATGATTGCGGGTTAAACGGTGGGGGTATATTGTGGCTCTTGTAAGTTATATATGGGAGGCTACTGTTTGTGTTCATAGTTGTTATTTTGGGGGTTGGTACAGTACAAGTAGGATTGACCCGTTATTGGGCAGCAGAGTGGGAGGTATTGTTAGGCATCTTTTAGTTGCTACCATCATCACTGCTACTGTAGTACGTGCAAGCGCAATTTTTTTTTTTTGTTAAATCCTTGGATTGATTTAGATACAAGATCAGGGCTCATCCGTCACATTCACCACAAGGTATAGCATAAAGGCTCAAAGCACTAACAAAAGAAATGCATCCCAACCCTGTCCAATGCCCCCAAGTCCACTACCCCCCCCTCTGACCAATCATCTTCCTCCTCCTTGGACACTCCCTAACACTTAGGGGGTATGCAGCAAGATAAACCCTCTTTCCAATCACCTGGCTTTCTCATGACCAGGCAAGCAATGAAAACCCGCAGCCCGAAGGCAACCAGAGGAATCTTCACTCCAGAAGAATCATTGTACAAAGAGAAAAACAGCAGAAAAGAAAGCACCACCAGTAGACACCAAAACAAAGGAAAAAAATGATAAAAAACAAATATCCCAGTTTTCCCAACACCCCAGCCCCAAGAGTAGAGTGTGAGGGTACACAGAGAACCCTTACCCTTGTTTGAAGGGTCCAAGGAACTTTTATAACAGTAATGAGGGCATAGCCTGGGTACAGGCCCCTAGGAGGAGGTCAATAACCAGCCAGATAGACTAACCAGGTAGGAGGTATTGACAACCAGTCAAAAGGAGGGTGTGTAGACCAAAGGTAATGGTTTTTGCTTCTCATAGTATAGCTGAGGGGCCACTAAGGAAGGATGGAGTAGTCTTTACCTCACTTAGTAAAGTGACTAAGGGAGGAAGGATGTGTTTTTATCCCATGACAGGATTGATGCCCAAGCCTATGAAGCTCCAAAGTTCAGCATTGGGGGATTGTAAGAGTGGATTTGGTATTTTACCCCACAACCACCTTCCTCAAAAGGAAGGCGAAAGGCGGGGTCCGGAAAATTGAGGAGGAGAAGCTTGGTACGTGCAAGTGCAAAACATGTGCTTAATATAACCTTTTCCCACAAGATTTACAGCCCCATCTAGAAATTCAGTCGGTGTCAAAACGAGAATTCAAAACAACGAGTACGTGCCAAAAGCGAGTGATATCAAAAGCATCTGTTCCCCAGGTTGCTGGATCATAGCCTGGTGTTATCATTTGATCTACACGAAGGAGTCTATAACTCTACATATCGTCCGGCCAACTTAAGCTGGTATCGTATATGACTTACTAGTCTTCAAACCTCTTTACGAAGAATGTCTCGCGACGCGCGGAATAAGTGCCCAGAATATCGTCATCCCGGCGAGTAATCCTACAAGCATAGGTTGGAGAACCTTAACACCAGACTTCGCAGCAATAGCCCCCGTCAAGAAGGGAAATGCTGCAGATCCGGCTTGTCCCATTGTTGCAGCAAATCCTACAAGACAAGAAATCAGCATAAGCGAAAACTTACAGGGGTCGGAAAACATACCAATTGATGCAACATGTAATTCTCTAGGGAGGACCTTAGTCGCGACAGAGATACCCTATTTTTGTCAGGAAAAAAATATGAGGAGGAGTAAATATGAGGGGGTAATACAGTGGGGAAGAAAGGCCCAATAAAGAACCCCAAGAGCGAAATCATAACCGCATTCGCAATGATATTCGGCACGAACCAGAATATCAACTGAGCGATGAGGGCCAGTATTATGTAGACAAATACCATCCTGCGCTCATCAAGCCTATGCGTAATGTCCGCGAGGACAAGTCTTCCAACGGTAAGACCAGCCCAGAAGCCCGATGCGACGTATCCGACCTTCGAAGGCTCACCATTACGCACTCGGATAAGGAACTCCACGACCCAACCTAAAGGCCGATTAACCCCCGTCTATAATAAATCTCAATTCGGAGGAATTGAGGTGGGGGGGGGGGGGGAGGCAATACCTCCAGCAGTAACCTCCGCCCCAACATACAAGAAGAAAAACAAACTGAGAATAATAACCGTCCTCTCAGACAGCGCCTTCTTAAGATCCCTCGTAGCACTCTCTTTCGCAGCTGCAGTCCCCTTAAACAACCCAACCCGGAACGTCCACACCAGCAATCCCAAATTGATAATGCCAAATCCCAACGTGACCAGATAAAAGTAATGCCAATGCACCGTCCTCGCCGCGATAGTTGTCGCAATGAGCGGGCCGAACAGGGCTCCAGCGCCGTATAAAGCGTGCAAGATGCCCAGCCATCGGTGGGAATTGTTAACGTTTGCTACGAGCACGTTTGCCTGAGCGTCTTGGTAGGCGACGCCTAGACCTGAGAGGAAGAACGAGAATACAAAGAGCGGGTATGGGGGCTTCCAGAACATTAGGCAGTATGCCGAGAGTTGGAATGCTGCGCCGAGGGCTAGGACTCCGCCCATGCCTAGGCGGGCGGTTAAGTGCACGTTTGTGAACGCGGCGACGAGCCAGCCGGAGAAGTTTATTAGGTAGCTGCCGTTCACACATTCCTTCAGTCACTGCGCTGGGAGGAGCGGAGAGGG
>ML120367.1:152425-256199 GCA_003788595.2 Choiromyces venosus 120613-1
AATATACACAAGCGCAACAAACAAAAGCCCAACATCATACGCCGGCTGCAAGTACGGTATCAAAGCCCCCGTGCTACTATCGTTCATTCCAGAAACGAACACTGTGAAATTTGTGCACAGTAGCTTCCCCTTCACGGTCGATACACTCGGTCGCTCGAAGACTGTAGCACCCTCCGGCGGCTGGTCGTCTAATGGCGAACTCTCCTCATCGCCGGTGGAGAGCGTGTGCGAGCGGGTGTTTATCGACGGGACTTTCGATCCCGCCGTCAGTGGGCGGTTCTCGAGCTCAATTGAGGCTACCGGTGCCGGGATCGTAACAATTGTTGTTGTGGCCATGTTTCTTTTTTTCTTTTTTCTTCCTTATTTCGTTCGATCCCGCTATCATGACGATGTGAATCGCCAATGGACCCCTTTCTCAAAGAAATAAGAAATAAATAAAGAAAATTGGGGAAAGAAGCTTATTATACCCCCCCTCCCTCCACTATCTACCGCGATACGAACACAGCATCCTCCACAATTCCGTACAAATACCTACAAACCCTACCTCTATAGTACAATACCGCTCCACAGAGCCCGCATCGAGTCAAAAATCCCCCGTAGCTGCATGGCGGGGGTGGGGGTTCGGCACACCACCCGAACTCCCCGAACGGGTTTTTTTCTTCTTCCCGATGAAGATGTCCAATGTCTTACCTTTGTTTTTTTTTTTACCGACAAAAACGTGACTCCCGCATCCCCGCGACCAGGAACCAGCACGTCTTGTCTTGAATTGATACTGTAAATAAACTGGGGGTTTAGTTATCATACGGTAGCGTGGCAGGATGGGATGGGATGGCAGATGGGATATCCATTACGGCTGCTTGTTCCCGCGGTGAGTCAAGAGCCCGTTTCTTTTTTCTTCTGATGCTCAAAATGGAATTCGGGACTCGGTCAGCCTTATGACATGACCACTGTGCTTACAATATGTGGCTTTGGGGGGTATTTCGAGGCTGTGCTTTTCTGGCCTCTTGATGGATGGGATTGGGTTATGGGATCCCTTCGTTCGTTCCCGAATTTCACGCACTTTTAGCGTTGCACTAATCTGATGATCGGCAAGAGGTAGGATAGGAAAGGCAACGATATACAACACACTAAAATAAATCAAAACCAGTGGAGGTACCAGTGCCAAACAAAAATCTGAATAAAGTTGCAACTTTGCAAAAGAGTCAGGAGTAAGGATACAAGCAACATGGAGCTATAGACTAAAAAAAACTTGAGATTTTAATTCAAGGAGTGAAAAAAATTAAAACAGAAACTCTTACATAGAGAAACCTTAAAGTCAGCAATCGTACAATAATTACAAACAAAATTTATCCTCCTAACTATACCATGGGGGCCATTGGGTGTAGAAATAAAGGCATTGTAAGTTGAACTATCAGGAGGAGACTTAGAAAGGAAGCAACAGAGAATACATAATTGGGTAGTGTTTTTGATTTCATTTCAGATAAGTTTATGGAGAACTGGATCCTTTCGCATACAGGGTAGAGGTGTATATTTTGTAATATAACCTTTTGCATGACTTAAGAAATTGTTTCCTGTAGGTGTTATACTAGGACAATGCTGCCTAATTGGTCTTAATATTGGAGGAGGAGGAAGTGACTGTAATTGCTGACTGCAAGCAGGATTAAGCTGCTGAAACCCCTTCTCGACCAGATCTCAAGTAAGATATTCTCTAAATTTAGCATGAACTTGCTAATATGAGGAACAATCTCCACCCATTCTTTCCCTTGCAATAAGAAAAAAGTTAATAACTGTAGTATTGAGTAGCTAAAAGAAAATAGGCATTCAGGTTTGAACAACACATGGTTATGTAGAGCAATAGCTTCAGTGCTGATCTACTATATCAACTCTACCCATATATATATTGTAATCTGCCATAGCTGTTGGTACTGCTAACTCATGAAGAGGTAATTCTCCCCAGACCTCATCAATCATGTCACGGTATGCTATACAGGTTCTAGGATGGCAAGGTCTACAGCAAGGTCGAGTGGTAAAATTTTGTGGTTTAGGTTGCATATCATAGGCTGTTGTCAAAAAGTGTACCAGTGTTTTATCTTGCCAAATAATAGCAAGAACCTGATGGTTATCAGGAACAATACCAGATAAAGTCCCCTAGGGTAAAAGTGTTTTTTTTTATCAATTTTGAGAACTCTGGGGTATTCAGCTGAATTTGGTCTCACAGTACCACATGCAGTAATTTGAAAATCTCAAAGGGCTTGGAACAATGGAATATTGGTAAAATAATTATCACAAAAGAGGATAAATCTTTGTAGCTGGTAGGGAAGTGATATTGCCAAGTGGAGGGCAGCCCAGGAGGTAGGACTTAATTGAAAATTATTTTCACCAAGATAGGATAAATCGCATCCAGAAAATTGATCAGTCCTAGAGGTATATATAAATAAATACATGTAGCTATGCTCACAAAGAGCCAGTACTTTATAGCCTTTAGGTATAGGCTTTTTTGGCATCCATACAGTATGAACTGAATGGCCAACAAATCTAATCCTCATTTCATTGATTGCAACTTCAGTTGTAGGTGTACAGCACTACCGATATTGATGCTGGAGATTTAAGGAAAGGGGTTCTAGTTTTTCATACTATTGATGTCATGGTAGATTGTAGAATGATAAAGATATATGAAAGAATCATTTGAGTTGTTCAAAGCAAGTATGTGTCATATAATGTGCTATTCTGTAAAATATTAGTTAGATAACACCAAATGACTAAAAACTATTCATACTGTCAAGTTGAAGCCTAACACCTAAGGTGACCTAAGGTGGTAACTCCTATACAGGTTTTCCAACTTCAATTCAACTATAAGAATATACTAATGACTAGGCTCTACATACTTGTGGAGAGGCAAAAGTCCATCTTTTCACCAATAATCAGATATGGTGCTTGAGCGATACAGTCCCATATATATAATGATCCTGATGAAGATCATTAATTCAGGACCTTTAACAGAATACCACCTCCTTCTCCCTTCTCTTCCTGCTCCCTTTGCTATCACATAGTCATTACTATTACAAGCAAGTTCCTCAAATTGGTCTTCATAAAAAAAAAAAAGCATAAAAAAATCTACTGGTTGAAGTCCTTGTAGATTAGGATTTCAAATTGGGTCATAATAGCTTGAAAACTGTACTGGTAAATGGAGAACTCGATTGTGTCTTGGTTGAAAATGTTCAAATAGTTGGAAATTTGGTATGAGTGGGAGATTCTGCCAGTTCTGAGGCACTCGCTGGTCCAGTTCTGCTGCATCTTCATTGCCCATAAGGTCACAATCAACATCCTCAGCCTCCAAGTTTTCATGGTCTGCACCCTCCTAGTTCTTGAGAATATTGATTATATCGCACTCTCTCAGTCCCCACCCCCTTCCGTCAAACTCAATCTCATCTTTACTACTCTCATAGACTTCATTTGAATCTTCCATTCCTTCATTCATAGTCGAGTTTTGCAACCCCTGAGTGGGGTCCTGTATAGTTGGACTTCAGGGGACTAGGTACTGGGCCAAGTGGCATCTAGGAATTGTAATTGTTAATTTACCTGAACATTAAAGCCTGATTCCATTCCTGTGTATATTGGAAGGCACATACCGAACTTGTTGTGTAAAGACTCTAATATCTTATTCATCGATTTGAGTATAATGTTCTGAATACTGTTCTCTGATCTTGGTTGCTGATCTTGGTTGATCCTCGGTATACTTTGATGAGACTTTATTTGAAAAACTTCAGTCTCTGGTAACGATACCCCTATTTGAGTTCATCATGTGATACTTACATCATGGTTGCCACAATTATTGCTCACTTTACTCTTTCTAGTTACTTTACCCCACCAATTGCTTCCACTAATAATTATCCGCACTTAGTGCCAGTGCCTGAAAACGAACGAAGGGATAGGGTGGGATGTGCGCGAACTACGAAAGTTGTCGTTGTCAAGCTAACTCGGAGAGTGCCGTTCGCTACTGAAATGGGACGCTCGATTTTGAGACTCGTGCCGAAATTCCCTGTTCCAGGGTTATATAGGCTGCTAAGGGGATAGCCCAAGCAGACTGCGATCTTATTATTGTATTGCGCCTGTAAAAACACACTTTACTATGATACAGTACAAGAATTCTGAGTCCAATAACAAAGAATACCTTGGATTAGAATATATCTTCTGGTAAATAAGTATACAAGCTACCACCTGTGCAGCTGTCCAATAGTCATCCTGTCCTGCAGGAGCTCTCACCCTTCAACATCTGCACAAAACCGGTGACACGAAATATGTTATCATTCGACTTTTCTTCCTCCATTACTCCAAATAAAGTACAAACATTCCATAAACACCGGATATCCGAAAATAGTCCCATGCAATACAGGTGAGAAAGTAGAAAACGCATCAAGCTCTAATCTTCATTTTTATCCGGTGTAGCTCCTCGAAGTGTTTGGCTACTTCCTCGTCCTCCTCGCTGTCAGAGTCAAAGGCTTCGTTTGGCAGATCTGGTAATTCTCGATTGAGGATTTCCAACTGTGAAAGTATAGAGTTAGCTATTGAAGTTTTAGGCTTATCTGGAGTTAAAAAAGGGTATTACATTGAGACGGCCCTTGCTGCTGCGGTGAATCTCGGCCAGTTTACTCGCTGCGGAGTTGTTCATCATTTGAATATCCTGCCGGCCAAGGTACTTTCGGGTGCAATTCGATATATCCAACAACTTGCTCCACTCATTCATGCCAAAGTCGGTAATGCCAACTTCGACATTCAGCCGGAAGTAATTCTCTTTCTGCACACCGGTGCGGTGCAAGCCTTCCAAAAGCTCCTGATGTATACCCTCGCAGTCAACTACTCGCGCACGATGCTTCTCTTTGGCCTCGATCAACTTTCCAAAAGGCGTGGCTGATTTGATAGCAGAGGGCTCCTTCTTGGTCTCCAATCCTTCGGGGCTCTTCCCGCTCCCGACAGAGACCAGAAGACCCACTTCCCGGCCAGGCCATTCGTGCACAAGTGCTTCTTCGAGAACCTGAGCGACAGGGCTATATCTCCCGGAGCCCTCATCTAGGAATGTGTTCTGTCCAATCTGAATGTATTTGAAAGCAGGGTAAGTCGCACAAGTTGCCCTGCCGGCTTCCCAAATAGTACAGTCTGCAGATGGGGATGTTCCATGCGCTGAGTCGTATGTTCTGAGCAACGCGGGCGAAGAGGTTTCGTCCGAGCCCTTGTATACAGCTGTCACGAACCTGATCCAAAAATAATAAGCATATCGCAGGATGTCCAGATGACCATAACCATAAACTCACGTCTTGCAACTTCCTTGTCTCAAATCGTACAAAAGCGCGTTCTCGTTGCCCCATTTTAAACCAGGCGACGGCCCTGTCTTTACGCTACTGCGACTCCCGGTCGATGATTCTGTGAAAGGGCTGGAAGTCTGTCTTCGTCGGATTTGCGCGACGGGACTCTTTGGATCGATAAACATATTCACTGTCCCTTCTTCGTCTCGCATGCTGGTTTCACGTACAACCTCTCGAATGGCCCCCTCAAGTTTCGAAGCCTTAAACAGAGTTTTCCGATACGGTAGTCCGGCGATTGTCTTATCCGTTTCGAAGACCCGCTTGCTCGTCTTCACGTATACTTCTTTACATGTCTCCAGATCAAGTCGTAGTCGTCCGATTAAAATCGCGATAAGCCTATCTGAATTAGCCCCATGGCCCTAAACTGCCCAGGAAAGCAGTGATATAAGGCATACCCGCCAGTACCAGTACCCCCTATCAAGTCGAAGTGGTCGCACGGCTTCGGGATCTCCTCCCTCCTGGGCGCCCGGCCATGCATCTCGACGAATAATTTTAGCATCAGTTCTTGTAAAATCATGATCATGCTATATCCTCTGACTCCTCCACCGTCTAGATAAAACTCATATCATTATCAGCAATAAGTGAGAAAAAAATGCGGGGCTTTACAGGATAAATACCCAGTGACAAGAGCCTCAAAGGGGGTTGCTTCTGGTTCATTTGAGCGCGCGGTCGATTCACGCGATGACTCTCTCTCATAGAAGATGCACTGTTATAATCACTCATAGCTTTCAAGATATTGGTCTGTGAGGTGGTAGAAACTTTCATTCTCGAATTTTCCCCGGAGTTGCTGAGCTTATATTTGGATTATTATTTTTTTCGGGTCTTGGGGCGCACATCGACATGCGCCGTTGCCTTCACCCGCCGGGTAAGGTAGACTATGGCACAACCCAGAAGTTACACAGCGTTTTGACAAGCGCCCACTGGAACTCTCAGGACAAACCACCACAGGCAATGGGCACCCGACGCTCAAGGCTGAATCCATCAGAGCATCTGGTAAGCTATGCTATGATATGATATGATAATAATGGTACCTGATGCCAATGTTACAAGTACAACATTTTTCAGACATCAGAAAGCCTCGGCGGCAATAGAAATCCCACCAGCATTGATAATATCTTTCTCACGTCCTCGTTTACATCTCATCTTCCTGCAGACTCCTGATGTGCATCAAGTTAGCCACGGGTACCAGGATATGCCCCTTAGAACAATCTCCTGAAATTTGACAAATGCTCTAAGTTATGTGCCAAGAAGTATGTTTGATGATTCCCCGGTATCAATGCTAGACCACAGTATGTGATAAATAAGATCACCATCGTACAGCTTACTGATATAGAAAAGAGTAGTTTGCTTAAACTTATATATCTCTTACCTGCAGTACCCACTGCTCCCTTATCCACCCCTGCTGGTACACTTCTCCACCGTGATTGCATCCAGCGATCGTTCAATGTATCCTTAATTCAGGGGTAAGTTTGAGAAAACATCGTTTAAACTCACGAGAATCGGACCAGTTTTCCTAACCGCGATCCTTATTCCCCTGGTGTGATGGTGCACTGATGCGTGATCCCGAGGTTCGGCAGCACAGGTTAGGTGAAATTGCTTGGCAAAGCCACAAAGTCGAGTGAGGATATATGAACACACATGGACGCTTACCGGTGCGATACGGTACCGCACTCGAACGATTGAACTGGAAGATTCAACACTGCGCACCCCTCTGAAGTCACCTTTCTGGACGAAAGAGATACCAGTATGATGCCCTGAAAGTATAAAGACTTTCAACTTTGTGGCTTCTCTCGCCAAGACAAAGACTTCGCCTGCTTACGTCAGACAATGTGAGCTACCACGCTAAAATGACCTTCTGTAGAAGAGGATACAAGAGGATAAGGCATGCTGTGCTCAAGTATGTCGGTAGTTCTCCATGCTCTCGGGCCCTCCCAGCTGGTGCCAATCCTTTCAGAGGAAAAACGAGTGAGAGAGGGCTGCGCGGTTGATAGTCGGGCTTTTTCTTCTTGTTTCGTACCCTTAGATCTGTAGAGCACCTGCAAGGTCAGCCCTGGATAGTTAGCCTTGCGGAACTCGGGGGGAAAGATGTCTGCTGACGGGATACTCGAGATAAAAAAATGATATTGGAGATAGTTAAGGAGGAGGCGAGGAAAGGAGAAGGAAAGTACCGGCAAATCTCAGCCAGCCTATTTATAAAAGGCTTGTTTTTTTACTAAAATGTTATCAGGATTGCGTAACTCGGATACTGAGCCACACAATTTAAGGTTTCCAAAACACAAATACACTCTCCCTGTTACAAGTTACTAGCATGTAGAACCCGAACACAGGTATTAAAATTTGTATGTCAAATTGTATGTGCGTATCTGAGCGTCCATACTAAATTCAAACTCAAATGTCCTGGTTCTTCACGCTAGTAACCTATATAAACTTCCATATACATATCTCACCTGATTCATTGTTTGCTTCATGAAAGGCCACAGAATGGGGTGATAGGGAAGTCTATCAGGTAGTTAATGGGAAGCTGAAACTTTACCAGTGAATACCTGTGTTGCAGGTAGGACTTTCTTCTCGCATACATTGCTTGGCAAGCTAAAACGGACCCTGAATCTGTCTTCGACAGGAGAATTCCTAAAATGGCCGTCCAGCATACATTTAGACCCGAAACCTACCGATCATAAAAAAACAATCTCTCAAGCCATCCTTTCAGAAGAGTTGAGAAGAGCAGAAATGGTATATATACTCGGGGAACCTGTTTTATTCTGCCGGAAAAGCAAGCTCTCTACGGAACAGGATTGAGCGAGAAATCTGTAATTAAACCTTTCCAAAACTTAATAGAAGATACCTTTGGATAGGAGGATACGCTTCGTTTTTACTATCTCAAGTGTTCCTATTCAAATTCGGCTCCACTCTTGCCACACGGAAATTCAGCTCCTATAATCCGAGGGCAAAAGGCATCCCTTATGGAGATCCATAAGGCTCCGAGAACCATCCACTGAATTTCAACATTCGCTATCCGGAGGATTATTATATGACCCATAAATGGACTGAGAGTCCGGAAACGCTCAGCCTAATTACACGACAAGGGCATAACCTTGTTGATTTTCTACTCTGAGTTCTAGAAGGGTGCAGAAGTCGGAATGAATCATGCATTGTACTTTTATTCAGTGCCCAACATCACGAGAATCGATCAATCTCATCTAACAGCATAAATACTCGTGGTTCATCGTGCATTAGCGGTGATTCCTCGCATACCGAAATTCAATCCATCAGAAAAACCCGTAGTCAGTTTTCTTCTGGACTGTCGGCTCTAGAGGGCCGTCATTCATATATTCTGACCGCTTTGATGCTACAAAGATCAAAGCGCCAAGTGTATAGAATAATGATACATGTCTAATTTCTGCCTAAATCCAAGTTTTGTGTCTGGAGACGAGATGCCAGAATGAATCCTTTTCATAATTTAATCTCTGGGAATACGGATAGTGACGCGATCTGTTCCGTCTAGCTCCTCCCTAAGATTGACCATGGGGGTACTTGAGATAAAACCCTCCAAATTCAATCTGACGATAGCTTTAGATAATCGAAAGACACAAAACAGCCTAAACTAGAGCTAGGGATGAGAACGAAAACGAGGTGTACCGAAAGCAGTCACATCATTTACTGCAGGACTTATTTGAATCCAATACTGGTCTTTCAGGTCGGTCCTGTGACTACCACTATCTAGTCCCTAGATTGCAACAAGTATTTAATGCAAAATTCCGAACCCTTCCAGCTCCGTTAATCAGTAGGGAACTTCCTACGTCTGGGACATCCCAACTAAACATATTTCCTATCATCTTTGCTCTCCGCACTGAGATAGCCCTCAATCCGGATTATCCAGCTTCTTTAGGCACGCAACCGAACCCCATAGCGCGAGACAAAGCGTAAATAGCCGTTTCAAGTCGACGTCTTGATAATTGGTTAGTAACCTGGATCCAGGTGACTCTGCAGATGCTACGGGATTGATAGTGATGATTCCCTAACTCGGCCCGCCCAGCCTAATAGACCATAGAAGCTCAAGCAAGAGAGGGAGGTCTCCGCAAAGGATTCCTTTTTCAGTCCCTGGGCACCAATACTTGTATTACAGGCACTGATTAACTAGCTAAGCTCCATTCGGGGAAGAGGTTGTCCGGCTAATACTCGGGATAAATGCAAAACCTTAAGATCTTTTAATATTAAACCTCCGCTCCGCAAAACGCAAGACATATTAATTAATTTAACAAAAGCCCTCTCGAAAAAGGTACATACCAGGTTTAAAGCTATAGCGAGCCAATTGGATAACGTGAAGGCCCAGATCGGCGGTAATTTTTCTGAAAATCTCCGGGATTCTCCCTTTTAGACTGCAACAGGCTAGGGCCACTTCACCTTATTCTCCGACGAGACATGCCCATGTTAGAGATGTGTGGGGAATGGCTCATGCTTTACAATTCTCCGCTCGTGCGGCCCATGGGGAATAAAATTTTAGGCAGACTCATCCGTCTTTTGGTATCGGCTGAAATGAAAAACGTGGGGTATTTTGACGACCAAAGATGTCTGGAGCGGTGAGAAAAATGGTGGACGATAGCGTTCTCACGTCTCTATAAAGGCCCCATGATCAGGCTAGTTTTTTGGGATAGTCTCAGTCTTCAGGCCTGCTTAGACAGCTCACGATGAAGTATCAACTCCTGGTTTCTTTGGTTACGATTCCTTTTGCCCTTGGGCAACAGTCTGCCTGGGGGCAGCGCGGTAAGTCACGTCTGATCACTCGCAGTATATGGCAGCAGCCTGTTGGGTGAACCTTCCTGTTGAGTGAGCTTTCCATATCTAGTAAAGTATCTGTTGGGAACGGTCACTATGATGAGACGACAAGTGATAGTCTATGGACGTTGGGAATGAGGTCACCAGCATGTTTGTCTTGCATATATAGTGGGCTTATCCCCCAAGTAGTTGTCAAGTAAGAAGAAAAGTCTCGAAGTTACAACATAGCCCACTCGGTTGGGTAACGACAGAGGCCAAAACACACCAAAAATTGGGATTTTCTCGCCCTCGTAACTCGGTGGATTTCACTGCTATCATTGCAAAAAAAATTAAAATTTTTTTAATCTGTCTGAAATATGTTATATCATTTTTGGACATTTTTTGCTTCAACTACTACAGAGTGATACAGAGGTTTTTGTGTTGTAGTCCGAAGATACCTGCCAAGACAGGGCTTTTTGTATGCAAAAGATACATTACAACTGACCTCACCAACTTCAAATGCCCACCATCCGGCATGGTTGCAATATAAAAATTTCCAAAAATGATATAACATATCCCAGATAGATAGGAAAATTTAAAATTTTTTTTGCAATGATAGCAGTGAAATCCACCGAGTTACGAGGGCTCGAAAATCCCAATTTTTGGTGTGTTTTGGCCTGTCCCGTTACCCAACCGAGTGGGCTGGCAGCCAAAGTTTCCTAGGTGGTGTCACTTACAGTGGGCCAACGGTAAGAGAGGGATATCGATAACTTTAGGCGCTAATGTGCCAACCTATAGTAAAGCTATATCTCTAGGTATTCTTGCGTCTATCTAAACAACTACTACAGCCAATGCCAGCCGGGTGCTGCTGCCACCACTACGGCTGGAGGTTCAGCCTCAACCACCACCGCAGGTGGTACCATACCCACCGGATCCACTTCTGGCCTCGATGCAAAGACGAAAGTAAAGGGAAAGTAGTATTTCGGAACTTGCGCTGATTCCGCCCTTCTAGCTGATACCACCAATGCCAATATCATCAAGGCGGAGTTTGGGCAGCTTACTCCCGAGAACAGTATGAAATGGGATGCCATCGAACGTATGGGATCATTTATCTACCGTATCCAAGCTTGCATCTAATTGGTGCTAACTATTTGGCGATCAGCGAGCAACGGCGGATTTAGTTACACAGGTGCCGGTACTTTGGTCAATTCCGCCCAAGCTGATGGAAAGCTTATTCGCGGTCACACTCTTGGTATATTTTTTACCCTGCCGCATAAAGAAAAGAAAATTTTTTTCTCAAATCTATTTTTAAAAACAAAACCTAACACATCCTTTAGTCTGGCATTCGCAGCTACCGTACCAGCATCAGAAGTGCCACCACTTTAACCCATGCCATCAAAAACCACATTTCCAACGTTGCCAGACGCTACAAGGGAAAGATCTATCATTAGGTAAGTTTTTTGTTCTCCCCTCCTCACTTGAAGCCAGAAATAGTACTACGCTTCTCGGACTCATGCACGATAACAGGATGTTGTCAACGAGATCTTCAACGAGAACGGAAGTCTACGCTCTTCCAGCCTCCTCAACGAGAGCTTTGTCACCATCGCATTTGCGGCCGCGAAAACCGCAAACCCTACTGCCAAGCTCTACATTAACAACTACAAGTAAGAGGACACCCACCTATCATAACCCGCAACATCACACCTATTAACCCCCCCCTTCCCCCATCTGTACAGTCTAGATAGTGTCAACAGCAAGGTCGCCGGACTCGTCAACTTGGTCAAGAAACTCAAGGCCGCGGGATCCCCCATCGAGGGAATCGGCACCCAGACCCATCTTCAAGCCAACGGTGCTGGAGGTGTCGCTGCAGCTCTGTCCGCCCTCGCTGCTGCAGGTACCGGTGTTGCTATTACTGAACTCGACATCGCCTCCGCCACCCCCACTCAGGTCATCACTGCATGCCTTAACCTTTCTGCCTGCCAGGGAGTCACCGTATGGGGTGTGTCCGATAAGGTTTGCCCTGAATACTTTTTTGGGGGGGGCTGTGTATTTGTATACTCGAGTACCGTAAAATCTCTTGAAATCCACTATCTCCGCTCTCGCGAAGCGCTAGCTTGGGAAGGGATAGCGGCTGTTAAATGCGTTATCGCGGGATCTGGCAAATCTCGTTAACTAGTACGAAGCTATGCTTAACCTCATAGGCTATTATACAAGGCTTAGTCACGGAGATTGGGAGGGGCCGGAGATAATGGATTTCAAGAGATTTTACGGTATTGCTTTAGCTAATCCATTGATAGAACTCCTGGAGCAGTTCTTCGCCCTTGTTGTTGGATAGCGACTTCGGCAAGAAGGCAGCATACACTGCTATCTCCAATGCTTTGAACTAACCAGCTATATAAGAAGTGCCAACCCTGGGGATGTTGGTCGTATACAAAGTAGTATTTATTTAGTTTTAGTTTTTTATTATTGTTAGTTAACTTTGGAATATCATAAAGTACACTAACTCTCACTCTCACCCTCTCATACAAACCAACAATCTCTCTTTTTCTGCTTTGAAAAAAAAAAAAAAAAAAAAAGACATGAAAAAATAGAAGAAAAAAACTCCCGCTCCTCAACAAGTGAATTATAATAAAGAAGTCAGAAAAACAAAATCCGTAAAAAAAACAAAAAAAAAGTGACAAAATGGAAAAAGGGTATCAATCAATCAAAGAAGGTTTCTTGAAGAAGAAATGAAAACGAAGAAACAAAAAATCCACCCTCTCCAAAAGCGCCAATATTTACACCCGAAAGAAGAAGAATATTCCTACAACAGCAGTCGCCCAATTCACGCTTAACTTCACACACAGACTGAGTCCAGGAGGGGGTAATATGAAGAAAATGATGATGATATCAACCCTCCTCATCCACCCCCCTCGACTTCTTCCAAAACTTCAGTCTAGCGCCCTTTCCCCGCGAGAACTGAGCCCTAACCCTCCTCTCCCAACTTTCCTGACGCATACTAACATCCCGCGGCGGCGTCTGAGTCTCCATCTCCTGCTGTAGCAGCGGTGCCGGTGGGGGCTGAGGTGGTAATACCTCCGTAGCAAAAACCCCACTACTAGAACTTGGTCCCTCTAGTGCATGCGCACTAGATCCATGCCTTAACCCTCCTCCTCCTCCTCCGCTTATAGCAGCACCACCCATGAAACTGCCACCACCACCGCCGGTGGTCTGTGCTCCGGCGGCCCAAACAGTAGCTATCCCTTGTGATCTTGGGAATATGAACCCGCCCCCACCGCCGCCGCCGCTAACGCCGTGGCCGAGTTCTTCCATGTTACTTTGCCGACGAGGGCGGTGGTGGATGATTTGTCGCTTTGCCCATTTGCGTATGGGGACGGCGAAGGCGTAGAGGAGTATTGGCACTGTTACTACTAGGAAGGCGAGGATGAAGAAGGGGTAGTTCTTCTTCCACCTGTGGGTCGTTAGCCATGTATACAATTCGTATAGCTGCTGGGGGGGAGCAAACCAAGCTCTAGCTTCCGAAGCTTGATCCATTGTGCTTTGGTTCGTTGTGGTATTTACACTTGTACCATTGGGCGTTATGGGGGATGTTATGTTTTTGTTTCCACTTCCACTCCCACTTCCACTCCCACTTCCACTCCCACTTCCACCACTTCCTCCTTCTCCTTCCCCACCTCCACATCTATCACTGCTAGCACAAGAACTCTTCAACCATTCACTAACCCTCCCCCTCCCATCTCCACTCTCTGCACAGGCGGAATCACAACCTCCCCATCCACTGTCCTCCACCCACCCCACCTCTATACAGAAACACCGCATGGCTTCACTCCCGGCGAGGTTAGAACAGGCGTACTGTGCAGCCCATAGCGGCTGACAGTCGTATGCACAGACGGGCAGGCCTGTTGTTTCATTGAAGATTAGGATTTGCGCGAGGGCTGTATGCGCTGGGAGGAAGAGGAGGGGGAGGTGGTGGAGGTGGCGCATTGTCTCCGATTTATCTGTCTATCGTCTATCGTGGTGTTTTGGTGATAGTGATAGTGACGCACTGTGGGAGTAGCGGAAGGAAGGGAGGAGGAGGAGGGAAGAATGGAAGGGAGGGAGGAAAAGAGGAATGGAAGGGGAAGCAAGGCAAGACAGTCAAGACAAGGCAGAACTGTACCGTACTCGATTGGACAGACAAGTCAAGACAAGACAGAGAATAGAAAAGACAAGTACCCCAGATCAGGCCAGAACCAGACCAGAGAAAGTCTAACTCAAGCTAACCCAAGAAAAATAATAACCACCCAAAGGAAAAGGAGGGAATGTCAAAGGGATATCCAATCCTAAATTCCAATAAACCTTAACTTAATATCCCACGATATTCGCCTCTAACCTACTGTAATCCTAACAAACCGTCATAATATACCCTCCAATATCATATCCGGGTATAAGAAGCATTCCTTCCTTCTTCTCATCTTTTATCAAACCCCAACTTTGCTTTTTTTTTTTTATAAAATAAAAACTTTACTGGTTCCCAAAGCTTTGCTACCCAACCAACTAGGCAGTCAAGTTAAACAACCACTCAGCCGCACCCACATACTTTTATTCATTCATCACCACACATGGTTTAAAAAAGCAAAAAGTAGAAAAAAAAAATCTAAAATAGACAGGAGGGATGATTATTGTGTTTTTTTTGTTTTTTCTTCGTTCGTTCGCGATGATGAGGGGGGCTAAGCAGTAGGTACAGTGCAGTGAAGTGCAATGAAGTGCAGTGAAGTGAAGCGCAATAGACACATGCCGATAGCCGACTGCAAAGTGTTACTATTGTTAAACTTAAGCTTTACTTTACTGTAGCGAAGCTACATGAGGGAGGGAAGCTTCGAAACGTTATCTTTAGATACAATACATATCTTCGCTCGCTTACAGCCACAAATCTGGAAGTAAGGAGATTTGACATGGTATGTATCACATTTGACCACAGCAAGATAATCCTAGTCGTCACATAAACTCACTCGTCGCTTCTTCTCTCGCTCGTTGGCCCATCCATCCATTCAACGCTTTCCTATCATAGCGCTAATGTCAGGATGTTTGCACTTGCGCTTTGTTGGACTACTCGTACCGTCAGTAGACTACCGTGTTCTATAGGCTGCACTTACCATATACTGTAAGCTACCTATCCCAACTAACCAACAATTATCAGAAAAGTGTTCTCTGCCACCACCCCTCTCTTCCCCAGGGGAAGGGGAGGAGCAAGACAAGAAAAGCAGATTGGTAGAAGAAAACTTTAATTCTCTTTCTTCACAACTTTTTGTTTGATTTATTCCCCCCCTGGCAAAGCTCTGATAGGCCAGACAGGCCAGACCAGGACAAGGGTTCCAGCTGCGCTGTGCTAAAGGGATTGGCGGTACATCCATTGCTGAGATTTTCCCTTCCTCGCTTATTGGATGCTTGTCGTGGTAGCAATCCTGCAGAAAAACGAAATGATGATGGGGATGGGGAATTTCAATTTTAATTTTTTTGTGATTGATTGTTATTGTGGGATTTTTGTTTATGTGACCAGCAAATGAGCGTTTTGCCACTGATGTTTCTATTTTTATTTTTTTACCTTGAATTGTTTATTCTGCTTATTCTGTTTAAATAAGCCCCCTATGTTTTTACTTGTGCGTGAAGCTGAAGGGAAAAATGAGGTGAGATGAAAAAGTAGGAACAGGAAGGAAGGAAGGAAAGGGAACATTATCATCATCATAATATCTACACCAAAACGAAAAGAAAAGAAAAGAAAAAAGACATTACTGTACTGTGGCAGGCTACGACACCTTCATCCGCCGCCTCCCACGATAACTAGACCCATCCGCATCCCCATCCCCATCCCTAGAGGAAGAAATCGGTAATGATAACGATAACACAGACTCCTCCGGAAGTGTGCTAGCACCCTCGCGCCGATGTCGGTAACCGCCCGTCTCCTGAACAACCGGATTCGAAAAAACGGACGATTCCCGGCTTCGCGGTAAATTTGGTTGAGGACCAGCCGTAGCTTCCTCCCCGCACAGCTGCTGCCGTCGCCGTCGGCCACGGTATGGGTTAGTTTCTGCTGAGCATTCCGCTAGCGCAGATAATGGTGGCTCAACCGTTTGGTCTAGTTTTGCTCGTTTTACCACCGTTGGCTCTATGGGGAGGGAAGATGATGGGGTTTCCGAGCCTGCTCGACGTCTACGGCCTCGGTAGATACTTGTCGAGGAGGAGGAGGAGGGGAATTCCGGTACTTGCTCGGGGGTGGGGTCAGGGAAGGCGGGTTTTGGGGAAGAGGGGCTTGTGTCACGGGGGATATATGTATTATGTGGGATGCGGAGTCTTCTTGGTGAGTAGCGGGTTGAACGGGACTTCCTTACTACTACATCTTCAGGAGAATGAGGGAGAGGAGAGGGTGGGACTGTTTCAAGCTTTGCTCGTGATGTTGGGTGGTGATTTTCGTGATGGCTTTGAGTTATTATAGATGCCGAAGAAGATCCTGTACGTCGACGTCCAACGTACGATCTAGCTTTTACCGAAGAAGGCTGCGATTGATCACCTGTCTGAAACTCGGATGATGTGGAATGTTCTAATAACGCAACATTTGATACTGTCAACTGCAACGGCACCCTGGAAGACCGGCGACTTCCCCGGAAGCTACTCTCTAATGTCTCTGAACGTTGTGAACTGGGCTGCAGTTCTAATTCCAGTGCGGGGGACAAGTAACGCCTTCGCTTATGATCAGGTTCCTGTCCATATTGGCCTAGCTCTGAATAATAGGCTTGCAAAAGTTGCAATTCCGAGGGGCAGGTAGCTTCGGTTAACGTTGGAGCAGAATATTCTGCAGGTTTCAGGTCTGGTGAAACTGGTGGGGGCGGAGGACGGGGTGATCGGCGACGACGCCCTCGATAGATACTTTCTGAGGCCGACGGTTGTGGGGTTTCCTCCCTCTGGGATGTTGGATGACCTGCCGGTAACTCTTTCTCTGGCGGTAACGGCTCTTGCTTCTCAGAACCTGGCAGTCGACGATGCCCCCGATAGCTTACTTCGGTAGCCACATCTTCTACCCCAGCCTGGTTGTCCTTTCCATTCTCCTCCACGGCTTCCCTCTTTCCCTTTTTCTTCTTGAGTGCATTCTCGAGTTCCTTCTCCTTCCTCAGCTTTCGTTCATCACTCCGTCGCTCCTTCTCCTTCCTCAGCTTTCGTTCATCACTCCGTCGTTCCTCTTCCAACTTCCTTTCCTCTTCTGCTTTAGCCTCCGCTGCCCTTCGTTCCTCCGTAAGATACCACGGCTTTGATAAAACATTCTTTTTGAACTTGATCGTTTCCGCCCATGCATCGACTTCGCTATTAGTGTCGTGTAAGACTTCGATCCTTCGTAACAAAAGCTGTTTATTGCCCCTGAACTCTCCCACAGAACCCTTCGCTTTGATTATCGAATGTAAACTGACATTCTTGAGACCATCGAACGAGAACTTTGGCTTCTTGCCTTCTGGTGGTTTCCCCTTCCAAGCGATCAGGTCCATCAAGTAACCGGAGCCATCATCCACTATAGATAGCCACGTCAGCACACAGAAAATAGACAGAAAAAAGAAAGGGGGAAATTCTTACCAGTGATGCAAACCATCTTTTCCATGTCATCATAAGCAACAACTATTCCAACTATCCTCACCCACCTGATGGGATGGTTTGTGTAAAACCAAACATCTTGCCCCTCAAAGCCACGTCTCTGATGTAATCCCTCGTGAATATCCTTTGCCGTAAGACGTGCCCATTGATTATAAGTGGGTGAGTGAGAGAAGAGGAAGCGGGGATAAAATGAGAGGCTCTCAGCCGGCGGGGTAGCGGTCATCGAGTGTGAGGGATCATTAGCGGGGAGATTGCAGTATTGAACAATAAGGGCAAAGCTACAGTAAGATACGGTAGGGAGGGACGGTTAAAAAGAGCAAACACGAAAATGTGAGGAGACGCGAAGTTGCATGCAGTACAACCAGTCGTCCCGTCCGTCCAAGACGGGGTGAGGACGACAAAAGACGAGACTGTCTCGTCCTTGGACGGACTGGACTGGCTTGGCGCCGTCTAGGACGGGGTGGACGGCCGTCGACGGCAGTCGACTACGAATGTCTTAAATTTGCCAATGTATATGATTAGACACATACTACTAGTAGAATCCAAATAGGTTAAGATAAAAAAACCAAGAAAAAATAAAATTAAGTATTATGATAGTAAACATGATAGTAAAAAGAAAAAAAATACTAACAAACACAACACAAAAATATGTTATTTTAAAACTCGAGAAAAAATAATCAGGGAAAGGATGGCGAAGAAAGGATGAAGGTTGCCGAAGACTGGATGCGAAAGGTGTTGTTTTCGCTTCGTTGTCGATGGTGGATAAGTGAAGGGAGTGTGGGAGAGGAACTACTTGTACTCGTGCCAAGGTTGTGGCTTGCAGCCACAACCTGGGGCACTCTAAAGAGTGCCTGCCAGTTCAATACAACTTGCCAGCTCAACACAACTTTGTGGCTCACCATAGTAACTTTGGGGCAACAAGCAAGGTTGCGGAAATTAATGTAACATACTTGCCAATTCCACAAGTATCTGGAAATCTTGGTACAGTTTAGGCCTGGGAAACGCCAAGGCTTCCGAATACTTATAGAATCAGCAAGTAGAATATACTATACTATAACAGTTGAGGTGGGAAAAAGACCAAGAACAAAAAAACAGAAAACTGTGTTAGGATTCAGGAACTCAGATAGTATCCAATAGTATTCAATAGTATCCAATGGACCAAAAAAAGACCAAGAACAAAAAAAACAGAAAACTAAGTGAGGATTCACAAACTCAACTCTATCATAATGGTAATCAATAGATATGATAGATGAAAAAATGATCTGATTGATGAAGTAAAGATAATAGCAATAAATAATAACATGCCCAAAGGTTATATTCATAAATAGTTGACCTAATCAATAGTATAGTAATACATAATAAGAGGTCTAAAGGTTATAGTATTCACAGAGAGCTGACCATTGAGATTGACAAAGGAAAGACAACAGTAATAAATAATATTAATAGGTTCATAGGTTATTTGTATAAGTGGTAGACTATTGACATTGATAAAGGAAAGGTAATAGTAATGAATGAGAATGGTTTGAAATACTGGATGCATAAATTATAATCAATTGAATTATACAAAGCTATTGAAATTTGTAAAGACTTTATCAAAGGAATTATATCAATCCATTCAGATCCATAAATAGTATATATACTAATTATTAATTATATTTATATATCTATCCAAGGAGATTCCAAGTCAGTACTTTTTACAAACTATCAGCAAATCAGCAAAATAACATTACCAATCAAGAACTCCAGTGGATACAAATAAGTGTAAAATATTAGGTACATGGAGGGTGAAAATTGGTTTTGAAATAGTGGGAGAAAGTTAGGTTTCTATTTTGTAAACCTAGAGAATTGCAACTATGTTTGTAGTGATGGGACATTGTTTAGTTTCATGGCTTGGCATATCATAGAATTAGTTTATAAGGAGTAACAACTCCTGCTATTTTCTAGATAGAGGATGATGAGAAGAGAAATGAATGATAGTTCCTATGAATGCAAATATATTTTTATCTTCTCTTTCCTAGTTTTATTTTCCTTCATTCACACATTCACAAACTGTAATTCTCTTCAATGGATTTGTTTTCCAAGGACAACTACTCATGCTCAGGTTGTGGCTGTTGGCCACAACACCTGGATGTTCACAGGCTCACAACCTGGGGCACTCTAAAGAGTGCCTGTTAGCTCAACATGACTTTGTAGCTCACCATAGTAATTCTGTGGCTCAACATCACATTGTGGCTTGACCAAAATATGTATATAGTTCCAGTCTAATAAAATATTACATCAACATCAGAGTGCTGAGTCTCAAATATTATCTATCTCACAATAATTATGCCACCAGTACCATCCTTCATCCTTCCAAGTCAGCAAGTCAAGCCCTACGAAGATGTTGAAATCCAAATTCAAGCAGCAATTACCTCTATTGAAATGAGTAACGAGGATTACCCAAATATTGCAGCAATTGTACGAGCATATGAAATCCCTATTTCTCGCCTAAGAGCTCGTTTGCAAGGCATTAAATCAAGACAAAAGAGACCTGAATCAAACCACACCTTGTCTGAAGACCAAGAATTGACTGTTTGCTAGTATCTTAATCATTTGGATACTATTGGGACAAGCGCGCTACTCTAAATAGTCTCTGGATGTGCCAATACTGTCCTCCAGTTCTCTCATATTGGCTCTTTCCCTATATCAGTTGTTGGTGATTACTGGGCACAGTGGTTCCTTAGCTATCATCCTGAGTACTTTATCCACAAGCAACAAACTATTGATGTGGACCAAAAGAATGTACACCAACTTGAAGACATATGAGTTTGGTTCAAAAAGTATACTGCAGTTTGTCAAAAGTATGATATCCTTTCATGTCACCAGTACAACTTTGATGAAACTGGATTCTGTATTGGGATTGGATGGGATGAGTGGATTATAACTCGGGATGCAAACTGGCAGTCTTATCTCGACAGTTCTACAAACTGGGAACTAATTACTGTATGTGAGACTATAAGTGGTGATGGTGTGGTATTGCCACCAATGATTATAGTCCTGGGAGTCATCCACCTAGAAAGCTGGTATACTACAACTAGCATACCTGATAATTATCTAGTCACTACCTTGGAAACCGGATATACAAATGATGAGCTCACAATGCAGTGATTAGCACACTTTGAATGGTTGTCAGTAGAATAGCAAGTCAGTACCTATCGCCTTCTACTACTTGATGGTTTTGGATCGCATTATACAAAACAGTTTCTTGACTACTGTGATCGATTTAAGATTATTATCTTCTGCCTTCCTCTGCATACCAGCCACCTCCTTCAACCACTAGATGTTGTAGTCTTCCAGTCCTATAAGCATTACCATGCTGAGGCTGTTGAAGCAGCAACTCATACCAGTTGTCAAGACTTCGACAAGTCCAAATTTCTTGATAAAATTGATTCAATCCATCAGCAGACATTTAAGTCCTCCACAATTCAATCTGCATTCTGGGCTACATGTCTAAGCCTTTATAATCCTGAAATTGTAATTCTCAAACTATGTGAAGTAGTTACCAGAAGTCAACAACCAACCAACTCTGCTTAATTCCTATCTGATGTTGAAATTCCTCAGATAATTGCAAGCCTCAAAGATCTTGGGGAGGAGTTGCAGCTGGAGGCAAAGGACCTATCACATGCATTTCAACTTAAGCTCAAAGCAGTTTTACATGGTGGATTAGCATTAGCACAGTCAGGTGCATTAGCCATTGAGCATATGGAGCATACTCTAGTAGCACAAGAAGCAAGGAGTGCAAGGAACAGAGTACAAAGTTGAAGGCAGGTGCAAAAAGGAGGTGTAATGTATGCCTCTGAAGCATGACAAATGGTGAAAAGGAGGGAAGATGCTGAGGTAGAGAAGGCAGAGAAATTACTGCAGAAAGCTCAAAATACCAGGAAAAGGGCTGAGAAAGCAGCAAAAAAACCTTTATTTGATGCGATAACAGCACAATTGAAAGAAATGCAGACTCTTTGTGCATATAAGAAGATATCAAGGCTAATAGTTTAGGGTATTAAACAAAATGCAAAATCTAAGAAATAAATGTATTATAGTATTTAATATTCTGTAGACTGGGAATATTAAAATAATTAATAAATTCAGTTGAGCCACAAAGTGAGATTGAGCTACAGAATTACTATGGTGAGCCACAAAGTCATGTTGAGCTGGCAGGCACTCTTTAGAGTGCTCCAGGTTGTGAGCCTCCAAACATCCAGGGGTTGTGGCTGACAGCCACAACCTTGGTATGAGTATTCAACTTCAAGGTGTGCAAGCAGCATTTTGCCTACACCTGGTATTGTTTGTTCACCCATTGACTGATGATTCCCCTTTCTGTGTTTTTTTCCCCCCTAAAGAAGTGAACCTTCTCTATCATTCCTGTTTTACATCTAGACTGGTTTTGGTTCTTTCAGTATCAGAACCAAATTTATAGTAATAAATTGAGTTAACAGAGGTGTAGATGCTATAATGGCTCAGACTCTTACTATTTCGATTGATACTCTTTATACTTCAGGAGTTAAGAAACTCAAGTCAGAATCTGTAAGTCCTGGAATACAACCTGATATCAATAAAAGATTGCTCTATTATAATAATTGTACTAACTGCTAAACTTGGAGTAGGGAGTTGACTCAAAAAGAACCAAGTTACAGAGGTAGAAGAAGAGTTAACAATCAAATGTAGTAAGTGTTACTGGTACAGAGAACTTGATTTCTTTCCCTAAAAGTTGAATGGGTTAAGGTATAAAACTTGCACCTCATATCATGAACAGTTAACAAGAGGAAGAGTACAAAATGCAAACCACTTACAAGTAGAAGAGTTACCAAATCTTGAGATACTGGAAGTAAATCAGGTAAAGATTATAGGTGTTGCTACAAATTTAGAGAATGTAGAGAACCCAGAAAATATTGAGAATGTGGAGAGTGCAGAAAATGAAGAGAATGAAGAGAATACAGAGAATGCAGAGAATATGGAGAGTGTGGAGAACATGGAGGTGATGGCAAGTCATTTTGGGAGAAACTATGAGAGGAGAGTGATATCACATGAAGAAGATGAAGGGAGTCATAGTACTATAATAGTAAGTCCAAATTCTCCAAATTTGTATTTGTATTTTGATTAGTAGTCTACTAGATTTATAATTCAAGAATGTATTACTAATAGAGAAGAGGTTCACAATTATAATACAGGAGTAGAACTTGCACCCAAGATGTCCAATATGCCAATGGAGAATGCAGATAATTACAGACCTACTCTACTTAAAGGAGAAAATGAACAACAAGAAAGACTTAATCCTGTGCTACCAAGGCAGGAAAATGTTCAAGTAGGAGGGGCTGAAATCAAAATAGTGGTTGCAACCTAGCTTCAACGATGCAATCATTGCAAGCGAAATAAAAACATATCCAAGTTTACTACACGAGAGAGAGTTTAGTAAAACTGCAACTTTTATCAATCACAGAGGACACACACTCTGAGAACCCATAATGTATTGCCTTTAGCTCATCAGTGGCAGCAAGGAGTTGAATTGTCTGAGCCTCACTCATTGTCAAGTCTAACCTATATGTATCAACACTGTCGAGTACTACATTTTCTGGAAGAAAAGCTTTCCCATTCCAGTAACAGTATTCCAATATTTAGTAGCTATTGTGCTGAGGGGAAAGTTGAACTCCTATTATTTCCAGATCCTCCTGAGCAGTTGTGGCATTTGTTTACTGGCAATAGCAGAGAAAGTACTCATTTCTGGCAAAGAATTCAAAGCTATAATAATGTACTTTCTCTTACATTACTAGGAACTACTGGGACCCCCTATTGGCAAAATGATGGTAATGTGTATTCTTTCCATATCAAGGGAGTACTATACCATAATCATGGATCATTACTTCCAGAAGATGGGGAGAGGCCCAAGTTTGCACAAATATATGTACATGATTCATGGGACAGGAATGCCTAAGTTTCTCACCAAATAAATGTTTTTCAAGATAATGCATTGGACCAAATAATTCATTCATTATTGACACAATTATTACAGCGATGTAATTAGTCACAGTTGGTACAAACATATGAGACCACTGAGGAAATACTTCAATTAAATCCAGAATCTACTGTAACACTCCAACTAAAAGTCATAAATCTACAGTATAAGGATCCAAGAACTTATAATGTACCAACAGCAGATAAGATTGGTATCTTGATAGTTGGCTCAGGAGATGAGGAGTTTGATAAGAGAGATATCATTATATGTGCTTGCAGTAGAGAAAATGAATATCAAGGGCTAACTTGAATCTCTGAGATAAATCCATATTATCTTACCTTATGGTATATTTTACTCCTTCCACAAGGTAAATTAGGCTGACATACAGATATTCCTCTATGTGGATATGTAGAGGCAGGAGCTGCCGATTGAAGAGTATATGGAATATAATGAAAGGAGGGACTCCTTATACAATAGAGACAGAATAATCCAACAATAGTGAGGGGGAGGTCAAAACAAATTTCTCTGGCTATGTGGTATTCCTTTCATTTATTTGAAGGGAAAGGTAGAAAGTCACTGTTACATCATGGTGGGAGGTTGTTCCAAGAATAGGTAGTAGATGCAGCTGTGGTAAATGAGCAGAACAATCTATGCTGGGTATGGTAAAATCAGTCAAAACTTAGAGCACAAGTACTTTCTGGACTGATGGAATACTTGGATACAACTAGACCTGACTGTTAGGATCGCCTAATCGATCACTCCTATTATATAATTGCACAATAGGCAACGATCTGATCAGGTTATTATAAGTCTTCTCAATTGGGGAATAAATACTCAGAGTCATATTGATTAATCCTTACTCAACCTTCCTAAGGCTAAGCTCTTATATCCATTTGTGTTCTTAGTCTTCCTAAGACTAAGTCCTTTCATTCACTTCTTCCTTATCCTATAAGGAAGATATCTTTGATTTCTTTTAGTTAAAGAGAGTAAAGGTATTTTATATTTATAAGTCATAAAGTTATATCTTTAGGAAATAACTTAGGTAGTTGCATAAAGAACTAACTATAACATCATATCTTCCTCCTTATATAGTCCTTCCCACAACCTGCTTACTAATCAATAACTTGTTATGAGTTACAATTGTGACTCATATACTTCACATAATATAATAACCACATGACCTTAAATTGGTCACGTGCAAAACTCACATGACTCTAACTAAGTCATGTGCCTAAAACAATCATATAACTCAAATGAGTTATTGCACAATCAAATCAAATATAACAACTATGACTCACAAGTATGAGTCATGTATGAAACTCACATGACCTAGCTGGTCATGTGCACGAAACTATTACAAACCTATGACCTCATAACTATGAGTCATGTGAAAACCCTTTTCCATGCTAGGTTTGTAACACTAGCTCCTCCTTCCCCATGGCCTAAGTCCCATTAAACCAATGGTCTGTCATCTCTCTTTTCTGTCAATCGGTTCAGGCATGTTGCCAACTTTCACAGTTCCCGGTTGTTCCTGTTAGGCATATGGAAAAAAGGGCCAAAGTTACCCAGCCTTTACATGGGATTATTTCTACCATACCCCTGCAGCCCCCATGTAGGGACCGGGCGTCATTACGGTATTACGGTCGAGTTGCGTCCCGACACTTTAGCCACAATAAATGGCACCTTCAGCATAACAACATATACGTCGTCGCCGTCCGTCCGACCGGATGCTGTCCGTAGATTATATGAGAGGGCACCTTTGGCGACTCATGGGAAGTGACTCGGAGGAATTTGGTTAAGTTTTGAACAAGCTATTACCTTGTACATTAGCAGTTAAATATTATAGCTGATAAATGATGGGACGATTTGGGAAGAAACCTTAGTGACCGAATATCATGAGCCTATGGCACCAACGGGTAGCCATAAGAGCCGAGCCTCTTGCTTTGAAAGAAGTAGTGTCCCAAGAGGGCCTACTCGAGAATCGGTATGAGAGGTTTTCGCTGGATAAGCTATTGGCTCAATCCAGAGCAAAAAACCCTATATATCCGATGGGCCTTGTGATGCATCAATATGCAACACAATGGCCGCGCTCATTCATTAAAGCTGATCACTTTATGTTTTGAGGCAGAACAATTGGTATAGTTGCCATTAGGGTGGCATACTCAAATTAAGTTCATATAGTGGAGAGATCGAAGGCTACCTACTGGAGGGGTGTTCACACCCCCCAGAAACAATAGGAGTTTGAAGAGATCAAAGCTAAGCAAGGCAAATATTCTCAGGGTCAAAAGTGTTCGCACTTAGGAAATTTAAGAGGTTTTCGACGGAGGTACTTAGATAGTATGGGAGTTGGTTGTAGCCCGCGATAACCCAGACGCGGAATATAAATATCGAGGTACTCCCAGCTATCAGAAACATCAAGCAACGGAGAAGAGATCTTATTAATATATTTATTAACTTACTCTTGAAAAAACTTTATTACACATATTCTTTTGAACCTTTGGGAAATACGAGCCTACCTTAATGATCTTCATTTTATCCTACCTTACCTTATTTCAAGAAGCTTACGGCTTAGACCCACTGGCCCTATCTACGGTTGGACTACCCCATAACAGTTCCTTTCCATCAATTCCTTCAGCAATTTGTTCTCTCTCTCTTTTATTTCCAATTTCTTCATCAAAATCACTGTCTTCCATTCCGCCCATCCTGCTCTTATCTGTTGGACCTTTTGCTTCCTCTCCAATTCTACTTTTTCTTTCTGGAGAGTCCTTCCTGTTCTTTCCCACATCCTTGCTTCCCCTTCAAAGAGTCTATTGTCTATTCGAGACTCATCCAACATAGTTTGTAGGTAGGCTATTTGATTGTATAGGCCTTTCATCATGTCTTGTTCCATAGAGTTAATCCTCAACCTTGGCTATGGGGTTGTTGTTGCTGATCTTGGCAATGGTGTATTGCCCACCTGATCATATATTTCTTCACAAATGTACATATCAATCGGTTTTTGTGGGATTTTCTCCTGTACCAGGCTCCCCCAGGTTACATTTTTCTCTTTCCTGACCTTCACGCAAGATTTTTTGCCCCCCCTTCTTCTCATTTTCATCCCTAAAAACTCCACAAAACTTGTTGTTGGAAGGATGTTGTTGTTGCATGGCAATGATAGTGGTGTATATAGTGGTAGTAATGTTGGTGGGAAAGTTGGTTCTTCCCATGTCATCATGGGTGGGGACAGGGGTGGTGATGCCTAAGGTGTTTGGTGTTTTTCCTTTAGCCAATAATTAGCCCCCTCTTTCTCCATAAAGTGTATTTGATACCAATCATCGAAACACCCAGTCCAACTATTCTGGTTGTGCCTTTCTTGTTTGGGTGTAACTTACATGGATGCGGGGAGGTCTGCCAGGTCGATCCAGTCTTTGTCACTCATTTGTTCTTCTTCTTTGACCAGGCTTTCCTGAGTTTTCTCGATGAAAGTGTTTGATTGCATGTTTGGCATTACTAAAATTCTCAGCTGAGTACCACACTAAGTCATGGTTGGGAGAGTATCCTGTCCACTTAGCTTGGTACTGTAACTTACCATAGTGTCGTCGAGAGTCAATAATTTGATCAAGTTCGTATTCAGTTTCTCCTTCTATCTCTACTTGGCAGATTCAAAAGTATTCGGAAATCATCTGTGCACTTGGTGCCAAGCTGTAAGGTTGAGGCAAGCTCTCAATTATCTTTTCACACTTATTCTGCATACCCAGGATACTGAGATAAACAACAATCAAGGAAGATGGCTCCGCTATGCAATACACGAGGTAAGCAAACCATCAATGAATGCCGGTCTGGTTGCTAACAGACATGAATTACATACAGGAAAGGAGATATCACCCCATCGTCGAGCGGTGATAATCGCGTTCCGAAGTCTACCAACCCCTATTTCGTTCAAAAAAATTAGGGAAGTTACTGGTGTTGCAATCTCGACTGCGCATGATATTTGGCAGCATGCAAGTGCAAATGCTCAGGAAGCTCAGGATGTTACCTACCCACTGGATTTGCTCAACACCCCCCTGTTGCTGAGTGAGTTGATCCAGAGTTCAAATTTAGACTATGATGCCCGATCTGGAAGGCCTGCTCTGCTGAGTAAAGAGGATAAAGACAGATTAATTGCCTTTATCAAAAGGGATTTTGATACAAGAAGAATGCAAATGATTGATATACAGCGTGAAGCAGGATTTTCACATGTTAGTGTAACTACACTGCTGCAGGCCCTGAAGGAAAGGAAAGTAGGGGCTTATCATGAGGAGTTTAAGCCCATTCTTACTGCAGAGAATAAAAAGATCCATCTAGTAAGAATCCTTTCTCCTGCTTAGACTACAAGTACTAACTAGTATGGAAATAATTAGGAGTATTGTAAAGAAAGGGAATATTGGCTGCCGGCAAGACAGTGGGCAGACTATGCCTTTACAGATGAAATGTCTATAGAAGTTGGCGCTTGCTTTGGGGTTAATCTTGTATGGAGGGAGCAGGGAGAGCAATGGCACGAAGACTGTGTGAGGACAAAAAAAAAAGGAGTTACAGTGATGTGCTGGGGAATGATCGGGTGGAATTGGAAAGGCCCGTTTCATATATGGGCAAAGAAAACCCGGGTGGAGAAAGAGGAAGCTACAAGGGCTGTGGGTGAGTGGAATAAGGAGGCAGGAAGGAAGGAGGATGAGCTGAATGCGGTTTGGAGAGGGACGGAAGAGTGGCGAGAGCTGAAGGAGGTGGAATTGGCAGCCTTAAAGGCTGCAAGAAGTCTCCGAGCAGTGGCAAAGGAGAGGGGGGAAAAGATTACGGTGCCTCAATCATGGCAGGCAAAAAAGTTCAAAATTGTTCGGGCTCAGTGGAAGGATGCGAAAGGCATTGATTCTTGGTGATATGTGACCACACTATGTCACCCATTACTATGGCTAACCTGCCGAGAACGACTACTTCTAAATCCCCAATTTTTGCTTATGGAAGACAATGCCCCTTCCCATAATTCCTGCTTTACCAATCAGGAGCGAGAGAATGAAGGCATACCAAAGGCTAAGTGGCCTCCAAACTCTCCGGACCTAAATCCTATTGAGCATATTTGGAGGCTAATGAAATGGAGAATATTACGCCGCCGGGGACAAGAACGAATCACCACCCCATCAGAAATGGAAAGGGTCCTTTGGGAGGAGTGGGATAAGATTACCATTGAAGAAATCAATCACGAGATTGTTAAATTACCTGATATAATGATCAAGTGCGTGGCTGCCAATGGCGGCAATAAATTTCAGTCATAAACTACTTAATCCTATTGCTCTCTTTCTAAACCTATCTCTCACCATTTTCACTTTTTTCTATGTTCTCGCTTTCAAACCTATATGTTTTTTATCTGGCCCAATCTCTTTAATACTTGGCATCAAGTGCATGGACAATTTCCGAATACTTTTGAATCTGCCAAGTATAGGTGGAGGTGGTTCTTTTTATTGTGAAGGTAAAGGATTGTTTTCATAAAACTCAACTTTGTTGATGTGGAAAACTGGGTATTTGTTGTTCACTGAGGGGGGAAGTGCTAGCTTATATGCTTTTCTTCCCACCTTTTCTATTATTTCATAAGGTCCTAGTTTCTTGTAATCCAGTTTTTTGGATAGTCGTGTGGTGTGAATATCTTTGGCCACCAGCCAGACTTTGTCTCCTGATTCCAACCTTAGATCTAGTTTTCTGTATTGATCGGCATTTTCCTTCATTATCTGTTATGCGGAAATAATCTCTGTTCTGATTATGTCATGTAATTGACTCATATCTTCTCTTTTCAATATTTTTGTCATTACCTCATCACCTATAGGCTCATTGATGTGGTGATGTCCATGGTTCACATAGAATGGTGTAGTTTTAATTGTTTCTTGTATCGAGTTATTATAAGTGAATTCTACAAAAGGCAGCCATTCTTCTCAGTCTTTTTGAGAGTATTCTACATATGCTTGAAGGAATTGTTACAATGATAAATTTGTTCTTTCCATTTGTCCATCTGTCTAGGGGTGATAGGCCATGCTCAATCTTCGATTGATGTCTAATCCTTTTGTTATTTCTTTCCATAGGTCCAATGTGAATACTGAACCTCGATCTGTAACAATATCTTTTGGTAGTCCATGCAGTTTGAAGATATTTTTTGTAAATAGCTGCACAAATTGTGTTGTCTTCATGTCTTTGCGATAGGGAATAAAGTATGACATTTTGGTCATTCAGTCTACTACAACCCATATTGTGTCATAGCTATTTGATTCTGGTAGGTCCATAATGAAGTCCATGCTGATCGATTTCCATGGTTTTTTGGGGGTTTCTAGTGGGTGTAGTAGTCCGTATAGTGCATGACATATTGATTTTATCCTTTAGCACATGTCACAGTTTTTGACATATTTTTTAATATCATTCCTCATTTCTGGCCAGTAGTAAGTTCATTGTACTAGCTCTATGGTTTTTGCCACTCCCTCATGGCTACTTTGTGGTACATCATGGTTTCGGTCTATCACTTTCATTCTAAGTGGTTCATTTTCTGTTAGCCATATCTTTCCTTTGTACCAAAGGCACCCTTCTCTTTATTCACATAGCCCTAGAGCCACCTTTGGAAATTCCTTGTCCCGTCTTTCAAGGACTTGCCTTATTTTTTCCAGTTGCAGACTTTTTCTAGTTTTTTCTCTGATTTCATCTTTGATGGTGGTTTCCATTTCCTGTGTATTCATGGTGTTGATTTTTTCTTTCCCAGATTCATATCCTTCATCTATAAAGGTTTCTTTTGGTAAGAGAATCCTTTCCTTCTGAGTTTTCCTTTCATCATCTTCTTCTGGTAGGTCATCCAACCTTCTGGTGAGCACATCTGGTTTTCCTCCTTCCTTTCCAGGTCGATATTCTATCTTGATGTTATATTGGCTTAATTCTTTGCTCCATCAAATTTGCCTCCCATTTAGCTCTTTCGTAGTAGTAAATAGTAACAGGTTTTTGTGGTCTGTGAGTATTCTTACTGTATGAGGGCTTCCTTCTGCATACTTTCTCCACTCCTTGAGTGCTTGCATTATTGCTAACAATTCTTTATCGTGAATGTCATAATTGCATTCTGCCTTAGTTATGGTTTTTGATCAGTATGCCACTAGCTGCCATATTCCTTTTTCATCTTGTTGTGATATGATACCAGAACAGACATAATTAGATGCATCTGTTTCTATCATTATGGGCTGATCTGGGTCAAAATGACATAATATGGGTGCAGTGGTAAGTTTTTCTTTTAGTTCTTTGAAGGCTTTTTGAGCTTTTTTTCCCCAGTCCTATTTCTGGTTTTTCTTTGTTAACTCATATAAGGGTTTGGCTATCCTGCTAAATCCTTCTATGAATCTCTAATAAAAGTTGCAGAATCCCACAAAGGACTGTACTCCTTTGACTCTTTCTGGTGCTTTCCATTCTCTTATGGCTTCTGTTTTTATAGGATCTACACTAACCTCTTCTTGATTAATGATGAATCCTAAGTATTCAGTTTCTTTTTTGTAGAATTCCCATTTTGTCAGTTTGAGTTTGACTCAGATTTCTTTTATTTTTTCTAGTACCTTGTGTACATCCCTTTGGTGTTGTTCCAAAGTATCAGAATAAATTAATAGGTCATCTAAGTAGGCGATACAGATAACATCTATGTATTTGCTGAGGGCTGTATTTACCCATCGTTGGAATGTCACAGGGGCATTTGCTAACCCAAAGGGTATGACTGTATATTCATATAGTCCATACCTGGTTCGAAAAGCTGTTTTCCATTCATCTCCTTTCTGTATATGAATGTGTTGTTATGTATCTTTGATATCTAGTTTATTAAAGTATCTGGCCATTCTCAGGTAGTCCAATGCTTCGCTTATGAGAGGTAGTAGATATCAGTCTTTTTTGGATACTGTATTTAGTCCTCGATAATCCACACATAATCTTAGTCCCCCATCTTTCTTGTTGACAAATAGGATTGGTGCTCCAGCTGATGAGGAAGATGGTCTGATCCATCTTCTATCTAGGTTTTCCACCAAATAATTTCTTAGAGCTTTCAACTCTCTTTCCCCTAATTGGTATAAGGTCATGAATGGAGCTGTCTTTCCTTCTTCTAGTTTAATTTTGTGATCTGCATACCTATGAGGGGGTAAATCTATCCTTTTCTTTTCTTCAAAGAGTTCCAGGAATCTGTGGTACTCTTTTGAGACTATTTCCTTGGCTGATTTAACCCTATCCTTTCCTTTTCTTAGAGCAAGTTCCGTACTAATTGTTGTGGCTGCTAGGGAAGTCTCATTTTCATTCTATCTTAGGATACCTGTCTGGTCTTTTTTCCAGTATATCTTTCCAAATGCCTTAGCCAAAATGAATGATATGTTGAGGTCTTTTTCTAGTAGTTCTTCCTTTTTTTTTGTCAGTGCTACCAAAGCCTGCACTTCCTTTTTCCATTTCTTTTATTTCTTATACTTCTTGCAAGTCTGTCATGACAATTTTTTCAATTATTAATTGTGCTATGCTGTCTCTTGTGCTAACCTTGTAGTCATTTTCTGATAGATTTGCCAATAGTACTTTAATTTTACCTGTATAGTCTCCATCAATTACTCTGACATTAATAGTTAGGCCTTTCTTGGTCACCAATCCACTTCTTGGTGCAATGCGAGCATAGCTGTTCTCAGGAAGTCCTATGGTAATCTCTGTTCCAATAAGTTTTTGTCTACATGCCAGTACAACCACTTCTCCTATGCTGTGCAAGTCATGAGTTGCAGCCAGATGCGATTTTTTCATTGGTATTTTCGCATTTTTTTCTAATCTCTTGATAACCACATGTTGGCTTTCTCAGTTATCCAGTCCACTGGCAGGGACCATCTATTGAATGCAGCTTTCCAGATCTTTCAACTTTTCTCCCATACCGATTGGTAGAATACGACTTTTCAGATTCTCCCTTATGGCTTGTTCCTCTGGTACTGCGTATACCGTTGGAGAACTGTCTAGGCATGCAGCCTTGCACCTTTCAATGTCAAAGGTGACTTTTTCTTTTATCCAGTCAATCCTTGGTCTATAGCTTTTTAACCATATCATTCTTAGGATCAATTCATGTTTAACTAGGTTAGCTACAAGGAAGGTAGCCTTCTCTCTATGGTTTCCTATATCCTTTGATAGTTTTGCTATCTGGGTGGTAGGTCTTGCTTCCAAAATAGTACCATCACTCATGTATATATCTCTTGGTTTTCCAATTTTCTTCAGGGGTAAAGGGTATCTCATAGCGAAATTGTGGTTAATGAAGTCTTCCATAGCTCCTGAGTCAATCATGACATTTGTTGTTATTTTCTCTTTTTTCATATTATACAACTGTACTTTGATCATAAAATGATCCAATTAGTAGTTTAAGGGTTCCATGTGACTTGTTGTTGAGTGTAAGGAGCATAATTGTAACTTTTTGATGGTTTTTGATTTTTTATCCCTCAGACCATCTCTTACTGGGGACCTTCATCATTTAAAGTCTCCTCAGTCTCTCCTTCTTTTGTTTCCACCTCTATACTTTGCACCTGGATATTTTTGACTCAGCAGTCTTTTGTGAAATACCCTTTATTTCCACATTGGAAACACCATTTTTCTATTCTCCTTTTCTGGAATTCATTGTTGGGTAGTCTCCTAAGTTTTTTGTGGTTTGTTGCATCCAGGTCTATTGGTTCTCCTCTTGAAACTATGCTAGGAGTAGCTCAGAATGTGCCACTGGTATTCCTTAATGGAGCTGGCTCATGTATTTTCCTACCCCTATTCTGGAGATGCCGGATAGTAACTAATTTGGTTTCTTTTTCTATTGTCCAATATGATAGGTCTTCCACTAACTCTGGTTCCTGATCTCTATATCTGTATTCGTCCTGTAGTTTCTTTGTCATTCCCATGAATAGCCATTCCTTGGCCATTATCTGGTCCAGGTTGGCCTCCATTGATGTCACTCTGAACTTATTCTAATATTCTGTCATTGACATTGTTCTTTGGGTCAGTTCCCTCAACTCCATTCTTGCTTCTCCTTGAGGGTCGATTGCTCCAAATTGAGTATTTTGGGTTGCTTTAAATTCCTGCCATATTCTGCAAGTTTCTTCCACCGTTCACTCTGTATAAGGCATAAGCCAGCTACTGGCATCTCCCCTTAACAGGCTTGATACATAGATGATTTTTTCTTTGTCATGTCCCTCAGTCCATCCTACTACAGTGAAGTAAACCTATAGTTGGGTCAACCAATTTCGTAACTTGCTTCGATCAGCTGAAAATGTTTCTGGTTCCTTAACCTTAGGTCTTCTAGTACCTCCTCCTATAGCTTGTATAATTTTTTGAAGTTGTTCCGGTGTTAATTCTGGTACAGGTAGAACTCCAGCTGTAGCGGCTGTGGCCCCTCCCCCTCCTTGTCCTGTTCCACTCATCCTCTTGTCTCTTGTTTCCATAGAAAAGGTTAATTCTTTCCTTGACCTGTCTTCGGGTGTAACCGGGCTTGCTAACCTTCCTCTTTCAGAAGCAATTCTCGAAAGTGCATGTGCAACTTCTGGAAGTTCTAAGGATTGGTCTTCGTATTCAAAATCCGTATCATCATTGGGTATTGCTTGAGATGCAACCAAATGTTAGGATCGCCTAATAGATCACTCCTATTATATAACCGTACAACAGGTAACCATCTGATCAGGTTATTGTGAGTCTTCTCAATTGGGGAATAAATACTCAGAGTCATATTGATTAATCCTTACTCAACCTTCCTAAGGCTAAGCTCTTATATCCGTTTGTATTCTTAGTCTTCCTAAGACTAAGCCCTTTCGTTCACTTCTTCCTTGTCCTATAAGGAAGATATCTTCGGTTTCTTTTGGTTAAAGAGAGTAAAGGTGTTTTATATTCATAAGTCATAAAGTTATATCTTTAGGAAATAACTTAAGTGGTTGCGTGAAGAACTAACTACAATGTCGTATCCTCCTCCTTATATAGTCCTTCCCACAACCTGCTTACTAATCAAAAACTTGTTATGAGTCACAATTGTGACTCATATACTTCACGTAACATAATAACTACATGACCTTAAATTGCTCATATGTGAAACTCACATGACTTTAACTAAGTCATGTGCCCAAAACAATCGTATAACTCAAATGAGTTATCATGCAATCAAATCAAATATAATAACTATGACTCACAAGTGTGAATCATATATGAAACTCACATGACCTAGCTGGTCATGTGTACAAAACTATTACAAACTTATGACCTCATAACTATGAGTCATGTGAAAACCCTTTTCCATGCTAGGTTTGTAACACTGACTCAGATTTGGAATCTGTTGGACATAGGATTATTTTACCATCTTCGATATGAGGATTGCTAAGGCAGATGAGTGAAAATTACCATAATGAAATGGTGATTATGCAGTATTTTAAGAAGCCAGATCTTTTCATTACAATGACATGTAATCTATAGTGGAAGGAAATTAGAGATACACTGAACAATAGACAAACTCTATCAGACAGTCCAGATCTGGTGACACATGTATTTGAACTAAAATTCAAAGAATTAATGTCTGATATCAAAAAGGTCAAGATCTTTGACCCTGTTCTAGCTTTTATGTAGACAGTTGAGTACCAAAAAAGAGGACTTCCTCATGCCTATTTATTGGTCATTTTAGAAAAGTCAATAACAATACCCAAGGAGGTGGATAGAATTATAAAGACAAAGTTCCCTAACTAAACTGAAGATGCAGAGCTTTGGGAAACAGTTACTACATCGATGGTACATGGTCCCTGTGGTACTTTCTTTCCTAATGCACTATGTATGCATGATAGTAGAAGAGTTGCAGGGAGGTGTTCCAAAAACTTTCCAAAGGAATTCACAGAAGAAACCACAATTAACTTGGATAGCTACCCAAATACATGAGGAGAGCAACAGGTATTGATGGTGTTGGAGAACTACCAATCTCTGAAGTGACCTCTTTTATGAAATGAATATGTAATAGCAGTGCGACATATCTCAATTATTAGTACATGAATGCCTGAGTTGTTCTCTATAATCCATACCTCAGTAAGAAGTATAATTGTCACATTAATATTGAAGTCTGCTCCTCAATCCAGGCAGTCAAATATATATATAAGTATATATACAAAGGGGGTAATAGAGCAAATCTAACTATTGGCTATACTCCAACAACAGCAGCAATCTAAATTGATGAGGTTAAAAACTACCTGGATGCTTGGTATATATTCCCACCTGAGGCATGTTTTAAGTTGTTTGGATTTAAAGCCCATGATAAAGATCCAGCTATTTATTGACTTTCTTTATATGAGGAGAAAGAACAAGGTGTATTTTCCAATCCTGATACAGGTAGAAGCTTACACAAGGTCTAATAAGGTATTGTGCAAGATACAAGCTTAACTACATGGTTTAAAGCAAATCAGTTATATCTAGAAGAAAGATCTTTGCTCTATAGAGATTATGTGACTAGGTAAACCATATTGTATTACTATACCTCTCTCCTTAAATACCCCCCTACCACCATCAAGTTCTATTAAACAGTCTTGGCAAAGCTTTGTATGAATATCTCTTATTCACTACAATGTGGTAGCTCTTTACATATTATTTAAATAATAGAGTACTAACTGTAGATAGATTTTTTTATGAGAAAAAAGATAGAGTATGAAAGCCAAGGAAGAAAGGTTTCATTGTTGGTTATATATATTTTGTTGGTCCAAAGGCTGGGGAATTATTTTATCTCCACATGCTCCAGTACCATTGCTCAGGGGCTACATCATTTGAGAATTTACATACAGTAAATAAGGAACATCTGCCTCGAACTACTTTTAGAGAGGCATTCATAGCTCTGAGGCTACTGGAAAATGATAATGAGTGGGTGACATGTCTCACAGAGGCTATTGGTATCCAAACTAGAAAACAACTAAGAATATTATTTGTAATAATTCTTTGTAATGTAAATCTTTCTGATCTACTAAAGCTCTAGATTATCTTTAAAGACTTTCTCTGTGATGATTGTGGATATTTATTGACTAATAAAATGGGAATACAAGAACCAACTCAGGAGGAGATCTACAGTATTGGGCTTTATTTTCTGAGTGAGCTACTTGGAGATGCTGGAAAAACATTAGAAAATCTTGGTCTACCACTTCCTCTACCTCATTTAAATTATAACTACTGTGGATAAAGTACAGGAAACAGATTACTTGATGACCAACTTAACTAGAGTTATCCAGAATTATTAAATGAGGTTGAGAGAGATGAGTCAAGGCTAAATATAATACAAAAGGATGCCTACGAGGTAGTATTAAAGTCAGTTGAAGAACAAGAACAATATTTATTTTTCCTAGATAGTCCTGGTAGGGCTAGGAAAACTTTCCTAGAAAATTTACTCTTGGCAAAGATCCGCTCTACAGGGAAAATAGCATTAGCAGTTGCTTTAAGTGGCATAGCTGCTGTACTTTTGAGTGGTGGATAGACTACTTACTCTACATTCAAAATTCCCTTAATACTTGACAATAGAAGTATTTGTTCAATTAACTATGGCTTGCCAGCTGTAGAGGTATTTCTACAAACCTTATTAATTATTTTGAATGAAGCAACAATGCAGTATAAGTATGCATATAAGGCTATATCTTAGATACTTTGTAATATTTGTGAGAATCACCAACTATTTGGAGGTATTACAGTCCTGTTTACAGGTGACTTTCATCAATGTCTACCTGTAGTCTTAGGAGGATCTCAAGCTCAAATTGTCAGTATGATACTCAAGCAATCAAACCACTGGAACTAGATCAAACCATTAGTCTTCAGTGAGAATGTCCAACTCTTGAATCCTAGGTTAGATGTTGAAAGTCATCAGAAAGAGGAAGAGTTTGCTGGATATATTTTTCGAGTTGGAACTGGGTTAGAAGGAAGTCAGAATCCTGATGGTATAATTGAAGTTGGAAAGGTTCAACTGAGACTATCTATGCTTCTTTGGCAAAATATGCTCTTTGCTTTGATGGAAGAAATTTATCCACTCCTGGAACATAAAGCAAATATTAATTCCCCCTTGAAGTATCTTTCTGAGAGAGCTATTTTGGCTGATCGAAACATTAATGTCAATACAATGAATGATGCTTTATTAAGGAGAAATACCAGTAAAAGAGAAATTTAAACATACCTCAGTACTGATATAGTCTCTGATGAAGATCTGTCTATCTATATACCAGAATATTTAAATACCTTAAATCCTACTAGAACCCCACCACACAAGTTACAGTTGGGGGTTGGTGTGCCAATAATGTTACTGCAGAATTTGAATCCCAGGCAGGGATTATGCAATGGCACACATATCAAAGTTACTGCTCTATTAAGAAATTTAATTCAAGGTAAGTTTTAAATTTTCCTCTTACAACTAAGAGTATTACTAATGAAGAATTATGAGTAAAGGTATTATTCTCACAGGAATAATAAAGGGAGTGGAAGTATTAATTCCACAAATTTGTATTACTTCTCAAGCCTCTCACAATCTCTCTGTTGACCTTACACAACTTTAATTCCCTGTTAGACTAGCCTTTGCTATAACTATGAATAAGGCACAAGGTCAATTCCTTTCTCATGTTGGGATAGATCTCAGAGATGATGTCTTTAGTCATGGACAACTCTATGTCACATTGTCTAGAGAAACCAGTGGTGAACATGTCAAGGTTTTATTATCAGCTGGTAGTCCCCTTCAACTACTCTGTAAAAATATTGTTTATAGTGAAGTTTTTAGTAGAAATTAATATTTTAAGATATTTTTTCTATGACTAGGATAGTGTCTCCTTTCACATTATTGATAAGGTCACTAAGTTACCTAATATAATTACTCAAATAGACTTAGTTACAGTATAAAATAGGAGAGGGGTAAAAGCAAAGATCTATATCCTTGCAGGTTACAATTCAGATCTTATACACCATTAAATCTTCTCCAACCTGTGCCTGATTTCCTTCTATTGTGTTGAAACAGGTTATATTGATCACTATTTGCAGTACTGTGTAGTTCACATATGGGCTATTACTTGTAATACTAGATTCTCTAAACTTTGAATAACATATTTAGCCACAAAATTATGTTAATTTACAAGGTTGCATTGAGCCTCAAGTCATGTCAAGCCACAAAGTTGTATTGAGCTGGTGCATGAGTAAGGGTTAGTTTGTCGTCTGATTGGCATTGACGGCCATCCAATGATGCTAGTCCTCATCTTTGTCATCCAGACTACCTTGGCATCATCCCATCCAGGATGAGGACTAGTGCCATTGACTGTCATCTGACAGGACTACTTGTAAACTGCTGTTCATAAAGTTCTCATACCCCAGTATGTATTTGTGGCAGTGTTGTGGCTGATAAAAATATACTATGGCAACAGAAGATCACTGGAAATCTCTTCCACAAAGTCACACTACAATGGCGATCAGAATGGCTCAAATCTTTTACCATTTAATATGATTTCCTCCTGCATCAATAATAGCCTATAGCCTGAAAGGCATACTATCTACAAGCCTATCAATTTTAGCCTGATCAATAGCCTCCCATTCTTCTTCCATTACTTCCCATAATTGATCCTCATAATGTAGCCACTCATCCACATTCTTAGAAAATCACTTCCAGAGTCTTTACTTAAAAATGTGCCAAACGTTCTCAATCAGATTAAGGTCTAGGGAGCATGCTGGAAGAGAAAGTTTCTGAATCCCAAAAGCTAAAGAAATTTCCTGATTTGGTCTTGTCCTATACCATTTAGCACTATCCTCAATGACTTTAAGCCTCCTAATTGGCTTATCTAAAGAAAAATGAAACAGTATGAGGTGTGAATCATATATCTCAGTAGCATACTAAGCTAAAATAAGTCCTAGATGGTCCCAGTCAGAGGTACGCTCAACTGGCTTCCATTTTCTGACTTGTACTAAAGGTGTTCAGCTTCCATGTATCATGACTGCCCAGCAGCTCATGCTAATTCTTCCAGACTTAAAACTCAGAACCAGGTGTTTTTCCAATACCTCTTCTCCATCTCTTATCTTGACCTTCCTTCCTGGCTGATAGGTCCCAGTATATTCAACCTGAGTCTCATCAAGCCAGACTGCTACATGCCAATGGGCTATAGTCTAGTGGACCCAGTGCTGACACCAGTACTTCCACTGGATCTTCATGAAACCATCCAGATAGGGTTTTTTTTGTGGCACTCTTAACTTGAAGCCAAGATTTCTAGCCATCTTACTAACTGTTGTTTGGCCAACATTCAGATCTTGTAGGCTCTCAGTAATCTCTCTCAAGGATGCCTAAGGGTTCTGTTCAATTTTGCCTTCAATTTGCTGCTTGAGCTCAGTGGTTTGCTTTGTAGGCCTTCCAGAGTAAGTGGCATCTTGGATGCTACCCCACATTCAATACCACTTAACAACCCCTGGAATGGTAGAAACAGGCATATTTTTGTATTTTACATTTCTCTTATATCCAAGCCCTAGGTTGGAGAGAAGGGCAATATCATGATTTGTCTCGTATCTTGTGGGAGATATTCTGGTGCTCGTTGTAGTATGACTTTGTGGAAGAGATTTCCAGTGATCTTCCATTGTCATGGTACATTTTCACCAGCCACAACACTGCCACAAATACACACTGGGGTATGAGAACTTTATGAACAGTAGTTTAGTCTATGGTACTCGTGCCAAGGTTGCGGCATTCGGCCGCAACCCCCACATGTTTGCAGGCTCACAACTGGAGGCACTCTAAAGAGTGCCTGACAGTTCAACAGAGCTTTGTGGCTCAATAGAGCTTTGTGGCTTACCATAGTAACTTTGTGGCTCAATAAAACTTTGTGGCTTGATAGGACTTTCATGTTTAATATTACTATGAGGCTTAATACAACTTTGTAGCTAAATATATTCAGAGTTTAAGTATAGTATTCTATTTTATATCAAATTCCGCAACCTTGTGTATTGCTTAATCCCCATCATGATCAGCCTAGATATTTTCTTTTTATATACTTGAGCCAAATGCCTTCCTTTTGCCTGTGCCTTTATCTCATCAAGGAAAGGTTTATGCTCTGCTCACTTAGCCTGTTTCCTTGCATTTTGTACCTTATGCAACTGCTGTTCTGCCTTTTCAACCTCAGCATCCTCCCTACTTTTCACCATATCATGTGCCTCAGAAGCATATAACACTCCACCTTTTTGTAATTACCTTCGGCTTTCAGTTCTCCTCCTTGCATTCCTGGCTTGCTCTGCAGCTCGGGTATTTTCTAAGTGTTCCATTGCTAATGTACCTGATTGGGCTAAGGCCAACCTACCTTGTAGTATAAGCTTAAACTTTTCCTGGAATTCTGGTGACAGATCCTTTGCATCATGCTATAATTCATTGCTCTGGGTCTTAAAGCTCGAAATTGTAAGTAGAATACTGAAGGTGGATCCAGATGGTGGTGTTGCAAGTCGGCCAGGTGTAGGAGCAGCTTCACAAAGCTTTGAAATAACAATATCAGGATTGTATAGAATAAGCCCCATAGCCCTGAAAGCAGATCTGATAGTTGATGGCTTGAAAGTTTGGTGACGTATTGAATTGATCTTATCCAGAAACTCACATTTATTGAAGTCTCTACATCTCATTTGAGTTGCTGCTTCTACAGCCTCAGTGTGATAATGATTGTATGGTTGAAATACTACCACATCCAATGGCTGAAGAAGATGGCTTGAATGAGGAGGCAGGCAGAAAACAATAATCTTATGCTCATCACAATAGTCAAGAAATTGTTTTGTATTATAGGAGCTGAAACTATCCAGGAGTAACAGTTGATAAGCTCCCACCTGTCATTTGGCTGAGAATCATTCAAAATGGATAAGCCAGTTTATTGTCAACTCATCATTATTGTAGCCAGTTTCTGATGTCGCAACAAGGTAATCATCTGGTATGCTAGTAGTTGTATACCAGGGCTCTTGGTGGATAATGCCAGGGACAATAATCATTGGAAGTAATACTGCCCCATCACCACTAATCGTTTCACAAACAGTAATGAGCTTACAATTAGTTGAACTAGCCAAGTAAGCTTGCCAATTTGGATCTCAAGTAATGATCTATTGATCCCATCCTATTCCAATGCGAAAGCCCGTTTCATCAAAGGTGTACATGTTGCTATGCTGAATGCCATACTCTTCACAAAAAGCAAGATACTTCTCAAACCAAGCTCGAATATTGTCAGGCTGGTGGGCATTTTTTTGATCAACATCAATTGTTTGTTGCTTTCTAATAAAATACTCAGGATGACAATTTAGGAACTGCTGGGACCAGTGATCACTTACAACTGGTGCTGGCTCTGGACCAGTATGAGCATGTTGGAGAATTGTATTCACACAGCCAGTAACCATTTGCAGCCAGGCACTTGTACCAACTTTATCTAGATGGTCAAGATACTGACCAACAGTCAGTTCTTGGTCATCAGAAAGCTTGTGGTTTGTTCCTGGTTGATGTTGTCATAACTGACAACCCTGTAAACAAGCTTGAAGTCTTATTACTGGTATTTCATACTTGCAAGCAATTGTGGCAGTGTTTGGATGCTTGTTTTTGCTTGTTTCAATGAAGGCAATAGCAGCCTGAATTCATATTTCAACATCCTGATATAAGGCTCGACCTGTTGGCTTGGTAGAATATAGGCTGGTGCTGGTGGCATTGTTTGTTGTGGTGTGGATGGTATTGTATATTAATAAGAAGAGCTTCTTTTCTACTGTAAAGTTACATTAATTTACAAAGTCCTGTCAAGCCACAAAGTTACTATGGTAAGCCACAAAGCTCTGTTGAGCTGTCAGGCACTCTTTAGAGTGCCCCCCGGTTGTGAGCCTGCGAACATGCGGGGGTTGCGGCCGAACGCCGCAACCTTGGCACGAGTACTGGGAGCACTGGTTGCATGAAATTGACATGTGTCCATTCTTGGTTAAAGTGATATCTTGGCGATCACCTGATTGGGGAAAATGGGTTAAATTGACAGCTGGCGTGTGTGCCAAACCTGCCAACCACCGTTTAATTTTGGGTAAAAGCTGGTTTTCACCATTTCCCCTTTCTCCATTCATACTTCTCCATCCTGTTGTGCAACGAAATTCCTAATATTACATACCCTACATACATACATACACATACATAATTATTCGTACATATATACAAATTATACAAACATCCAGTCCTTTTTACCTTGCACCCTGTTTATTTTCGAAAAACAAACTCCCAAGAGAGCTCATCTCGAAGCTGCCGTCATGTTTCGACCAACAATTTTCCCCGACCTTCTCCTGCTACTTTGGGTTTGCTGCTGCGGTACAACTCTATCACAGGCAACGGGCACAGGATCCTTCGAGTCTACAGTTCCCGTTAGCTCTTCCACCGCTTCTATCACTTTAACCGGGGCGGATGGGAATCGTACCATCTCAGGAGGGAGCTCGTGTCCTTTGCGGTACCATGATTGTGCGGTTATCGGCCAACCGAATATTTGCTGCACCCTTGACCAAGTTTGTATCAATGACGGTTCTGGGAAGCCAGCTTGCTGCCCGTTCCGAACGAAGTGTGTAGGATCCGTGGGCAGCGTTCCTTCCAGCGGCCCAGCAAATGCAGGCCTTATGTTCGGGCTCAATGCTCTCCTCGCAGCGGGTGCTGCAGTGGTATACTTGGTCAGGGTTTACCCATTATGATAAGAAATTCTTACCCGAAGCTTCTGGCATGGATACCGGTATCCCGGATATAGTCAGCGATTATTTCCAACTAGTTTTCCTTGATGTTTGATTTCTTTCGACATTGTACATATTGTTTGTCCTTCATCCACACATACACTACACACTCCTACACACTCCCCGATAATAAATACAACTTCTTCGGTACGGCACCTCATTTCGGTACTTTCTGCAACCGACCAAGGATCATTGCATTCAACCTTCTTATAAACTGCTCTTTATCAACAACCTAATCTTCAAATTAATCCCAGGACCACAATTGCATACCTTTGGAAGCCTACTCGTCCCCACCCACCAATCTTCAACCTTCACCACCCTTCCAATATCATCCGTCTGGACCGTAACCCTCGACTTAAGCTTCCACGGCTTGCTCCACCTCCCGAAAACTCTATTCCGAAACAGCACCTCCCTATCCAGCTCTAAGTCGAGCGTCCCATCCCTACATCTGACAATCATATGGATGCGATTGCGAATACTCGAGAAGGCCCTTGCGTATGCAAACTACCACTCCCGGATCAACATCTCTCTTTAAAAACGGGAGTCAAACCCACCCAATACCCCAATATCTCCCTTCCCCCTACCGCTTGCACGACCGGATTCACAAAAACTGCATCGTCCCGCCACGTCTTCAACAACTCCTTCTTCACCTCCCCCGTGAACAAATCCAACAAACTCCCGACAACCTGCCCCTGGTGGTGCGAGGATAGTTCTACTCCGGGGGCAATGTTGATATCTACGTTTGAGATCTTGCCGGATAGTGGGGATTGCGGTGGTGGTGTTGGTGGGGAGTCTGGGATTGCCTTGGATTGGTCTTCCCAGTAGGGGGGGAGGGGGGAGTCTTTGCTGGGCTTTGGAGAGGGGGCTGCGGCGTGGTTTTGAGGCGGGTGTTGGGGAGGTGCGTGTTTTGGGGGTTGTGTAGATGAGGAGCGTGGCCGGAGGAGGAGAGGTAGGGGGAAGGAGGGGTTTGTGCGGTAGCAAGCGATTCATTGTTTTCTTTCTTCTTTTTTTCTTTTGCTTCTGAGGGCGATTATAAGGGCGTTTCTGCGTTACGATACAGATATATCTTGTCTACTCTTTTTTTTCATTTTTTTTTTCATGTGTTGATGCGGGGATAGCGGGAGTTGATGTCAGGTGTTCATTGTTATTTTCCATTTTCATGTGAGTGAGGGTTTTTAATTCGGGGTTTTCCTGTCATTGTTGTTAGCGAGTATTATACTGGTAGAGGTATTTGTATTACGCGTTGGAACGGATTTATGGTCATGCATGGTAATTTATGTAGCAATGTGAATATACGAGTATCAGGTATCAGAGGTTGGAGATATACAGTAATTAGATCATTTGGAATCACTCGAACATTTTCAAACCCCGCTACAGTATCACAGAAAGAGCCCAACATCACGATACAGTACTCTCAGAGCAATCTTCCATTCATTTATTCCTATATCCACCAACCAAAAGACCATAAATCAGCCCCAATCACGGTGTATCAATCGCCCACCCCAACCCCCCCCCCCCAACAGCCCCCTCCTTGCCCCCGACCAACTCCAAATACAACTCACCCTCACTCTTCCCAACATGCCTCTCCTCAACCGCCTCCGCCGAAACCCTAACCACCTCTTTAACCTGCGCAACAAGCATAAGCACCTTCAGCAACTCCGCCAATCCACCGGCAACCCCCTTGGGCACCTGCACGACCCCCTCCCTCTTCACCAACGCCACAAACCCCCTTCCGGCCGCCGGACACCCCATCCTAACAACCTGCAGCGCCAAGCCCGCCGTACAAATCCCCACAACCTGCACCCTCCTCCTCCTCCCCCCATCCCCGTCTACCAATTCCTGCAATCGGAAAAGCATATCCCGCAAAGCCTTGGATAGCTTAAAAGCGTCGCCAAGCCACTTTGTAGAATTCACCCCACCAGTGAAGGTGCGCGCGACTTCCATCGCGCCGAATTCGTGGTAGTCGTCTTCTGCCGTGCGGATGATTGCGTCTAGTCGGGGGCCGAGTTTCATTCTTGTTGTTAGCTTTCGGCGGTGCCGGTTTTTGCGCAGGGATGTGGCGCGGCAGGGCGATTCTTTGCGCTCTACCGTCATCCCTGGAAGGTTTAGGAGGGAGTCGTCGATTATGGAGGACCAAACGTAGGAACTGTACCAGTCTTCTAGGTGTGGTGTGCGGAGGGGCTCGCCGGGGGCTTCGAGGAGCATTAGGCTGGTGGGGTGAAAAGTTAATTATGGGGGTTTTTTTTTTCTTGGTATGATAGGAAACAAGAAATTGATATAAAAAAAATTGGTAAAAGTAAATTTTGTATTTTCTGAAAACAAGAAAAAAAAGGAACACACACAATCTGCGAATGACCACGTCGGCCCATTGGGAGTTATAATGAATCTCGCTATCGTAGCTAACGCCCTCCGGTAAATAACTTTGCTTGTCAAGGACCTCTCGAAGCATAGCTGTGGATTTCACAGGAAAGAATCTCTTCAAGGAATCTGCTAGTACTACATCTGGCTTTGGCAAGAGCAATACGCTAGCGACTATCTCGGTCCATTCATCCTCTGTGAACCAGCTCTTCATCACAGGATCCGATGTATCGAGCACGAACGATTGGGCAAGAGAGTGGGCAAACGTGGCGGCGTCCATCGCTGTACAAGATTTAAACATGACATCTTCAACGGCACGGCCGCTGGCAAGCACCCATTTGCAATCAGAAGACATCTCGTTATAAGCATTGTAAAAGGAGGCCGGGATCGCACGGCTCTCACGGGACTGTTCAGGCGTAGGGGTTACATGGCCCTCATCATCGGATTCCTCATCTTCGGTATCACTTTCAACGGGCGTGTCTATTGCTTCATCATCCTACTAGGGTTAACCTAAGCCTCCACCTCAGTACCGATTAAGGCTACTCACATCACTATCGTCTACTTGATCGGCTCGCGATGGTTGGGAATCAGTCGTCTGAGTGATGGGGACTGATGAGTTTGTCACAGTGCCGTTAAAAACAGCTCCAATATTTACTGGTAATGGTTTCTGTTGTTGTTTCGTTTGATTCGAAAGCCACTCACGGCCTATAACACAGTCGGATCCTTTGCCCTAGGTGCTCACAAAGAGTCGTATCAGCCACATAAATCACGCAAAACAAAGGATTGATTTTCCCCCCTAAACAACGTGTGCAGCAACCAGAACCCCACTGACGCGGAAACAGAGGAGCAAATTGGTCGTCTGCCGTCAAGTGGGACCATCATTGCAGGCTAACAGCAGAAGAGCTAATAGGTCTTCTGTATCACCTGCGATGGTATCTGGATGAGGAGCTAATAGGTCCACAGAGCCAGCGGTTGCTGCAACACGTTGCTGAAAGGAAGAAAGGAAGGAAGGAAAAAGGAGAGAAGTCGCGCCTTCTCTTTATATCGCTTGAGCAACTCCGCCGCACGCTTCCGTCGTGACTGTGAAAATTCCTTATCGGTACATTTAACGATCGTTTCCAGTGACTTTTTCCATCCGTCGAGTACTTTACGCGGTGCGAGTTTGCCGTGGTCGTATTTCAAGTATTCGACGATCCCCCAGTCCCGAGGGTGTTTGTTGGCTTTGAAGAAGCGAGAATACTTCGGTTTGGTAGGCATCGTTTGGCCGGGGCATCAAACCGCCCATAAAGCATAGAGAGTTGAAGACGTGACATGTAAGGTGAGAGATGGTGTGTGTTGCGGGGAAAGTGGGAGTTAGCGAGGCGATGAAAATGGGGTGGTTGGTGTTGAGGCGCAGGTAGTGGTTTGAATGGATATTAACTCGGTTTAACCGCAAGCAGGTGTTAAATGACACGCGCCAAGACCAAATTAACAGGCATTAAAGGCGCTAGGGAAAATCCGCAGCGGGAGTGCACGGAAACCCTTTGTTTAGAGAAGGACAGCCTGATTCTCAAGATTGTCTTTCACGAGAACAGGCGACCTTCCATCTTTTCAAGTGATCCTCCAACACAGAAAAATTCATCGCTTTTACTCGGTCAGCACCCAAAGAATTCTTATCAGGGTACACGAACTACCAATACTAATCAATGGGGTTACAGAAATCGGTCTCATGTTCAAGATGTGACCATTCCATCCCTATAGCACAACACAACAAGCTAACTTATACGACACAATTTCAGGATCGAGGGTCGATAAGACTTTCAATCCAATCATCATAAATCCGTGGCTTTCCTGAAGGACCAAAAGATGACTAGGACGCGTACTGATGCATGCATGGTGTGCTGTCTTGTACCACCAAGTATTCCTAGAACTTTCAGTGCAGGATAGAGAACTGGGATGCAGTCTGATCTGACACTACTCGAGTACTAGTACCGGTACTTGAGTACCGATAGTGCGTACCAATACCCATAACATAATAACTTGACACTCTAGATACAGTTCGTGATTTACAAAGAAGATACTCAATCACCCTAGTCTGTCCCGGGTCTGAGGGACGGAAACAAGGTTCTGTTTTCGGACCAATGATCAATTCCTATCACCTGGGTTTTTGCCCTTTGGCACTGCGGTCAGTATAACCCTTGAAGCTCCTATTATATATAGGACCTAATGTCCCATCCCGCAACACGGTTGGTAATTTTCAGATGGATCTACCACATATTTCACCTCTTCGCGTACAAATATATGGATTGAAACAAGTCACAAATTGTGGCTGAGCCATCATGTCTCACTCGCTCTCATTTTTGTTTCTTCCTTCGTAGCCTGCTAGGAAATTAACTCACACCAGTTAACGGTTGAATCTCCATCTACCAAATCAAACATAGCAAAGAATAGCACCTGTTGATTGTGATTATTTACACCACGTGTGGAAGGCACACAACTCTTCGGTTACTCCCATGCTAAATCCATGATATACATATATAAGGTTGCCAGGACAGGCGTTTCTCTCACCTCCCAGCATTATTATTATTTGAACACCTAACCCCCCCCCCGATTTACCATATCTTCACTAGTTTTATGCTACCGAATAACCTCGACTGGGATGATACTTATCGATCCGCCAATGGTCACACCTCCAATATCAGCCGTTGATATATCTACTGGTGGCCTTACTCTGGAGGTTCATGGAACTTAGTGGGGTAAGGCTATAGGGAATCAAGCGCCGCTCTATCAGTTCCTTTATGCCTGGGTGACTCCTCACAAATTATTTTTCTTATAAAAGCCTGAACTACCTGCTATATACCTTCGCAGGTTCAGGAGCTCCCAGTTCTCTACTATGCAGGTATCTCCCCCTCCCTCTCCCTCTAGAGACGAGTGCTGATGCAAATTCTAACACGGCATCTAATGCCTCAATAGCATTTTTATATTCACTTGGACAAATTTGAACTCTCTCAGTCGTGCTTGACTTCTATAGACATTTGATCCCGAGTGATGTGCGATGAACAGGATGCTGCGGGTACACGGAACTCGGCCAGTGGTGGTTCAGGCTGCAAAGTGTGACTTAGAAACGGGGATATTTCGCGTCACGGACTGTATGCTTACGCGGAAGTTTGGACCTATCAAAAGCTTTTTTTTTTGCTTTAGACGACTTTCTCTAAAGCAGACTAGCACTCTTTAGAAAACCAAATACCGCTTTCAATCAAATCATATACCTTCAACCAGTAGGACAACCTTGGCTATGACGGTTCATTCATATTCTGTGATTACCTAATTTTGGAACTGGTGGGGATTTGCCCCGAGCCTGAGAGGGGAAATTTTGGAGACAAATAATTGTGCATTGGAATTTAAGGGTTAAAGATCACCAAATGATTTTGGGAATGATGGCTCAAAGCTACACATACCGGTACTCCAGAATTATGCTGTAGTACACAAATCCATCTGCAATCATTTTTGATACTCTTTCTCCATCTTGAGTTTTTCTTTTCTTACAAATATTCATCTTGTGCTTCGTCTTTAACTACTTGGTTAACTGCCTAAAAGTCTTAGCCCCCCGACATTCCATAATCGTCACTACAAAATATCACGATAAGGTGGTTCAACTCTTTCCACTCACCGTCTGTGACCCATACGAGCTGGCCTACCAAGAAGTTACTCCATTCAAAATCTTTCTACTTAATAACCGTTATACTTGTTTTCATCTATTTCTGGACAGAATCCAGATAGCAAACAAACTCTGTATCTCGGGGGATGACGCAGCCCCTCCGAAGGACAAGTATACATCTTTATTCAAAACACGTCTGGATGGAGATAGGGGGCCATCCATGATCTTTACAATCTTCCCGGGAGAGACGAAAAAACAAAACGATTATTATTCACTAAATCCCCGTTCTCACATTTGTTTTCCCGTTTTATGACAACCTTCTAACTAATATTTGGCTCCTCAGGTAAGTTTTTCGCTAAATCTGAGTCTTCTACTTGTGGACTCTTTTGATTGGTTTCATGCTGACTTCTGGTACCCTTCAACTCCTATTCGAAAAGGCTACAGAAATGCTATTACCCCACTGTTACGAAGAAGGGGTGGCCCGGTCTCGGTTCTGGCGATATGGTCCTCAAGCAACGGAAAACCGGCAGTAGTTTTACTGGCTGCTTCACCTACCGAGAGATCAGCGGCTAAGATTTTTCAAGATTCCAGCGTCTAGTAGGATCGCCATCCCGTCGGGTCGGATTGGATCAACGACAAGTTGCGAAAACCCCGATTGATATCGTGGCCGCAAGTTCGTGTCACAAGGTCTCTTGGTTAGCAAAACTGCTGGCAAAGCGATTTGGACTAGAAACGGGTAATTCCACAGACCTTCACGTGCTATACATCACCACAGTCCGACCTCCCCAAAGTATATTTTATAGGAGTCACTTTCCTTGGACAGAACAGCAGCATCAAACCTCTGTGGTTACCGGAGTGATGGGTATTAGGGAACCACGACCCCGGGAGTCATTTCAAGACACTACCTGCAACAGGAAGCCCATATTCTTCCGATCCGCTGTATGAGTGGTAGAGTAGCTTTCAAAAGGGCAAAAACGCTTGCGAGTGTACAGAGAAAAGGAGAGTTTATAAGCTGTCGAGAGTTGCTAAAGCGGTATCCTCTTCAACACAAGTACAACACCCTATTTTCGACTTGGTCTCCATGCAGAAAACCTCTCCCACGGACTTGATGATATATAAAATATCTATCTAACCGAACAGTCAAGGTGAGATATTTAATTCCCTTCCAAAACCGTAATGCAGCGAATGACATTAATACTTTTGGCTCGTCCCCTCAAGGCACAATCACTTTTCCTCTTGTGGATAGCGCAAACATATACCTATTCCAGCGTACCTTAGTAACACGTAAACGGCAGCCTTGAGCCCTCGGAATAACTTTATTCATGAAACTCCGGTGTTTTTCAGGCCTGTTCTACTGGTACCTAAAGAAATCATTTCAGGATATTACCGGCGGTATACCGGGGCGCTCCGCTCCTCCATCGACCAGGAATTTCATTCGCTCCGGAATAACAAACGATAAACTTGAACAAAAGGAGTCCCACAAGGCACAACGCACCTTTGGTCAAAGCACTGTCACCTGTTCCCAATTTTGCTGAAGCAAAACGAGTCATCAGGGCAAAGTATGATTGACGCAATATAGATGAGAAATCCGGCTCATCAACTCCCCGCCAATGGATTGGAATGGCATCAATTAATAGCTATTATGCCTACCTCCCTACACAGTACTACACACTCTCGGAGAAATTAGGCGCTAGTAGCTGTAAGCTACAAGGTCCGGCAAAAAGTTATGGAACAGTTATTTCAGGTTAACAAGCCAAATATATCCCTATCTGTTCTGGTTAATGGTCTATACCCTTGTGCTCGAGTAGGAATAGCGAATCACTTGTCATGAATTGAAGACGAAGCTCGCTTACGAAGGCAAATTTTACGAATTGCGTCTCCAGAGCCCAATCCTCAAAAGAGAAACAAGTGGGAGCACAATATTCCGGACTCGCTTCTCCACGTCAGCATACTCCCGGCCAGAGGATGAAGAACATGTCGTAGCAAGGACGGCAGATCAAAGTGGGGTGGATAGCTTCAAGGAGGAGGGGTTAGGAGGAGTTCATGGCCGACGGCGAACGGTAGCGATGGGTGTTCTGCCTGTAGCAACCTAACCCCACAACAGAACGACCAGGATCCCAATATTTTCGGACCGTGACTCATGGCCGTTCACGGGACAGCGCTTACATGTCGGCATTTATTTTCTGAAGAGTTTACTTTACAGTATCGATAAAGCTCTAATGAGCTATATGAACTACATGCCAGCGGCGGTGTTCTGGAACATTGAGAAATTAGAGTGGCTGGTTCTGGTTGCTGGTGGAGGGAGGTCTGATTTTGTATCTCAGCTGATCTAATTGCTGAATACTCTCGCCTCTCTGCTATTGTGCGCACTTGATAATGGCAGCTCGTCAGGATTCTGAGTGGTGGAACGGCACAGTGAAAACAATATACCAATTCACGAATCACGATAGAGCAGAGGGCACTTTTTACCAAGGCTGCTCTAGCAGCATTTCCCAGCACAGCCAGACTCTTTTGTGGATAAGGAAAAAGTAACAAAACGGAAACAAAATACTACCCACGAATGCGAAAGCCTCATTTATCCCCCTTCGAGTTTCTTATTCCTCGGATGCTCGCGAAGATATAGGGGTGAAGGGCAGACAGGCATGAGTTATAGTGAAACTCACGTTAGACACCAACGGTGTGCGCCAAGATGAGGCTCCGCTGCTTAGGGTTAGGGTTTTCTATTTGCGTCCACTAGCTCAAGGAGAATGGAGATGACACTCACGGACCACCCTCGTCTCCCACAAATATTTTACCCACAATTACACCTGCCAACTCCCCACCCTACGGTGACGACCTTCAGCGGTCCCGCCCGATAAGGCACCAACTTGCCACGAGTATTCTGGAAGCTCTGTTAGCCCAGTAGGCACTTATGATTCGCACTTGGACACTGGTTTATGGGTCAGTCCCAGTACCGTCGATCGCTTCCTGGCCCGCAGGGCCCGAAGAACCGGCATCTTAAAATACCAGGTATTTTTGTTGTTACTATCTACCTACTCAAAATGGTTCGGGTTGGGAAGCGACTCACCTCTTGCCAATATTGTAGAATTAGGAGGCTGGTGGCCTTTGACCGTTGACCTATAGGGTATGTCCTATTTCTACGTACTCTACTATCTACTGCTATTCATATGACTCCTTTTTCTGCAAGCCTAGAGTTTTTACTGCTGCGCACGTTCCTAGGGTGATCAACGGTTCCCTTCATCATAACCAAGTGCTTCTACCTAACTACGCCGAGGGAAGCCGCTTCATTCCACACCAGATATCCCGAAAACAGAGCATGCTTGTATCTCCCGGAGTATGAAATACTTTATGTGTCACATATGTCTTCCCTTTAGGGTATCTCCAGTCATATCTCGGCGGTGTCCATGATGTCGAATTCCCTTTGCCAGAGCAGAGGACAAGGCGATTTCTCGATGGCCATCCACCCAGCTGAGGACTGTTCGCAGTGACTTTCATCATGACCGCGACCAGCGTGAAAGAGCCTTGAGTGTTTAGTTACGGTTTCCCGGATCTACGAGCATTGCCCTACCTACCCCCCCTTTTCCCCGGGGCTTGGTGATAACAATATCCTGTATATGCGCATTTTTGCTAATGTTGACTCCTACGTTCTGCAATTACCCTAACCCGCTCGCTCTACACCGTACTTTGTCTCCTCCCTGAGTCCAGCATAAAAGGCCAGGGGGTTCCGTGGTCTGAAAATATCATCCACCAGACACTTCCACACTCTTCTCAGAACAAAAACACACTCAAACTACTTCTTTAAGCTTCCGACTATTCTGCCTCCTCCACAGGTATAAAGCAACTCCCACAATACATAAAGACAACCTCACATCTTCTACCACTTTATACATCTTCAAAATGTTTTCAAAACAAAACAACACCCATACCCATTTCGACACTATGTCTGCCAACGGCACTGGTATCATATCAACCCCGGATGCTTGGTACTGTGTAAGTGACAGAACTCCTCTTGTCCTGTATCTCATGCATTGTACATGTGACTTACCATGATCTTTGTGATGTAGCCAAGCTGTGGTTATGGACCCCACAACCCTCTCCTCGATGTTGGCTGCGCCAACTGCGGGTACATACCTCGTCGTAGGCATAGGCAACAAGCACACTCCTTTGTATCTTCGACCCCATCCACTATTCCAATTGCCTATGCAACTCTTCCTGCAACAACTTTGATATCATTTCCAACTGCCGAGGCAAGCGAGCCTGGCTGCTCCAGCATCCACAGCCACTCCTTACCAACAACCACACATACATTCAACGATCCCACCCAGCACACCACCGATCACCAAACCATCGACCCCAGTTTACAAGATGTCGAGTTTCCCACCTCCGATTAGTTGTCGCCCTCCATAGATTTCCATTTCACAAACGGATAGATGATGAGAAATAAAAATAAAAAACGGGTTGCGACGATCATTCACTACGGCAACGGAATTTCACGTCATTTGGGATTTGCGATTAGATCGGTTGGTTACACATGGAGTTTGGCGAAATCCCACCCCCCGCTCGCTTAGTTATCCTATTCGGGATTGGAAGCGCGGTTTAGGGTTATTTTCCTTTTATTTGTTCCCCTGTTTTTTATTTTACTTTTCTTTTCTTTTTTTACTTCTTCCCTACTTTTCTCATTTGTTCCTTTTTCTGGATCCCGCACGCGTGGAAGGGTTAGGTTATGGTGGGACAGAAAAGGAAAGAGTGAGGAAAGAGCTTCTAGACCGTCTTTTTCTCTCTCTATCTTCAAGAGAGTTATCTTTTTAGAAGTTTCTTTTCTCTTTCTCTCTCCCTATCTTCTGCCTGTACGGTAGTACGGTAGCTTGCCAATCATTCTTACTCACGATCCATCCACACCCGTTCCTAAAACCTTTTCACTCCTTCATTTCTCTTTTTCCTTTTTTTTTTTTCGCCCCTCATCAATGTGCGATATTGATGAGGCTATGCCGACGACGACGGCGACGATAGCAACAACGACAACTGACAGCGGCAGCGTAGCGACTCATTTGTTTCCCTCCCCCCATCCCGGGGAAGTGTGTGTGGTTTAACCTTCTTCGCGTGAATGCTCATTGGCATCGTGGGGCTGCGGCACTTTCATCTCCCACTCACTGCCCGCCTGCCTGCTCTACGAACCTTATGATACCTGCTGAGTTGTCTTGTACAGTCCTGTCCTGTATGCCCAAATAAGGCCCTGGATCACATCACATCGCATCGCATAGATAGACAGGCCTTAGGTCCATTTGTTTTTTTGCTTTTTTGTTTTTTTTTCCTGGAAAAAAAAACAAAAACATGTGGGACTTATTATTATCTTGTCTTCACCGTCGCATGGGGTTGCTTTTTTTTCTTTTTGCGCTTTCTGCTTTCTACTTTAATTTCCCTTTTATTCTAATTCTATCTTCTTTAGATTTTGGATTTGCCCTATGCAATGCTATTTTTGAGATTTCTCGATTTTTTTTTTCTTCCAACTTTCGAAATTCAATCCAACCTCAAGAGATAGTTTTGTTCTTTTGTTAGGGCTTTTGCTATTTGAAGAAGATTTTGTTTTATCAGCTAGACTTTTTTTTTCTTTTTCATTTTTTTTTTCTTCACTCCTTAACTTCCTTCCCACTTCATTCACGCACTCCCCGGAACCAACTTTTGTTGTACTTTAGTTTTTATCTTAGTATTTGCTATTCAATTCGAATTTCACAAAAAAAAAATTCAAATCTAGCTATTTTGTCATACACTATGATATATGAATCGTACTTCCATTCCATTACCCACGTTTAGTGTGATATATAGTACCCCGCTGGTATGATAACACCACTGCACTGCACGCCAATCAATCAATCACTCAATCATGTTAGCACTCCGAGCACGAGGGTGAGTGAGTGAGTGAGTGAGGAGTGGAGAGTGAGTATAGTCACGAGCTGTATTGTAAACCCTTTCTTTCTTCGCAACGTTATGATGCTCTTCATGTATGTGTGTATATGTATGTACTATAAAGTTGTACAAAGAACACTTGACCGGATAAAATCAAATCAAATCAAATCACTTGGTCGAAAGGATTATATAGATAGATAGATAGATAGAAAAGAATGCAAAAGAATGCAGAAGAAAAGAAGAAAAAAAAGGACAACTTTGAGACCGTGACCTCTTCCTCGATTGTCTTATAATTCGATATCCCTCAATCACTCGACTCACTCGCTCTCGGGAGGCCGCAGTAATAAGATAAGATAAAATAAATGGCGCGCGCTAGATGCAAGGCGCACTTCCTCCTCCTCCTCATACCCTGGGCTGCACCCCTGCCTTATGATTTCTTCTGCTTCTCCTCATCCTTCTTCTGCCATCCACCGGGAAGGGTGATGGGATCTTATGCTGTGACATGCAACCAGACATTTGGCAGGAGCGGTACCGATGGGTGGATGGATGGATGATTGGATGGAGAATCAGTTGTTTCCACCCTATGGTCCATATCTTATCCCCCAAGTGTAGTGTGATACAGTGCAGCGCAGTATGGTACAGTTGCAGTGGTAGTGCTGAACTGTAACTTCATGCTAATGGTCAGGCGCACGACAAGTAGCTACGTGAGCTTTTCGGGGTACGAGATGATAAGAGTACCGTATTGAGTTAAGTTTACCTTTTTTCTTTTTTCTTTTTCTTTTCTTTTTTCAATATTTCGATGGAATCTCGCCATCAGCTGGTCACTCGCTCGCTGTTGGCTTAGAGATTAACACTGTACTGCGTCGGGTTCTTTCCTCGTGCCATCCATCCGCGGAGTCGGCTTGTGCCTGAGTGGGCCCTTTTTTCTTTTCTTTTTCTCCCTCTTTTTTCCTTCACGGAGAGCGGTGTGCACTGTGCAAACACCTGTTGTGCAGTATTCGTACACGGAGTACAAGGCGAGCCATGCACATGGTTGGAAAACTTATCAGCGATACACTCCACTCCCAAATCTGATGAAGGCGGGTATCCGCGTCCAGCGTTCGTTTCCTCTTTCAGTCCTAGTCGGACTTGTCCGCCAGGAACTTGTTCGCCGCCCTGAAAAAGCATGACAAATGGCCTTTTCTTGTAATAATTGGCATTCTTCCCCCACCTCCACTCCTCTCCCTCCCCCGCATCAACGAGGAGAAGGAGAAGGGAGTGGGGCGAATGAATCGGGCCAATCGGGTAACTGCAATAGAATCCGAGCAGGAGTGCAAATAGTACAATATTCGTACCATAAGGGGAAGCCGAACCCCATGGGCGAAATATAATGACGCCGACTCACGTACCCGTGAACTTAAACTAAACTTAAAAAAAAAGACTGAACTGATATAGCCACGGAGCAGAGAAGGAAAGAAATGGTTGGCCAGACCAAAAAAAAATTATAAAAGATAATGAGGTGTGATATGGTATGATGACGGCGCCAAACAGACATTGGGAAAAAAAAGTGATTTGTCGAGTTTCACGACGGGTGCAAGCCCAAAAAGAAACCCTGACGATCCCGAGCCCCCCGTAGATCTCCCGGACGGGCACGCGTGTTCCGACTGATTGATTTTTGAGGGGAACGTACTATACGGTACTTCCTAAGAGGAGTTCATATGATGATGGAATGAAGACGGACAGCCCACGAGACACTAGACGAAAGGGTATGCGGTGTTGGTTGGATATGATGATGAAGTTAAGAAACGTGTGTGACGGAATGATTACCAACGCGTCTGTAAGCGGCGCGCCACGGCAGTCGACACTGTAAAACCGTTATTGAAGTCCTGGATGAAGAACCTTACTCGCCTGATCGTTTGAGATTAAGGGTGGAGCAAACTACCTTGCTAAGCGCGGGGAGTGGTATTATCGCGATTAGGATTTATTGGATTGGGTGAGGGTTAGGCTATACGAAGAGGGGGTTGGGAAGAAAGAAGGAGGGGCAGACATAGAGGGGAAGGTGTATCATACGGTAGTCTAACGAGAAGCTGAACTCACACTGCTAACAGCGCATGGAGTTGCAGTATCCAGTAACACGTTAGACGGAGAAAACCACGGCACCCAGTACTGTAATCTCTTCAGATATCCGTTTCGTTTGGAAGTTCTGAACATTCTGATGATGCATCTTATCGGTAGAAGCAACCTCGTAACAGAAATTAGCCTGTCGGTAACCCGCCAATTAAGTTTTGATTAAGGTACCCCCTTGAGAAAAACCCCCACTAACGACAGGCGATGAGCTCTTCTGTTTCAGAACTGGATCCGTGGAATTTTGGAGATCATGTGAGGTGTTTTTCTTTTCCCTTTTCCATCCTCAAACTGTCCCTCCCCGCTAATAGATGCTAGAGTGCCGTAGCCAGGGGGGGGAGTAGACGCCTGAATTTTTCGGCCTTATCTTTTTCCCTGCCCTTCTTCTTTTTTTTTTTTTTAAATGTTAACAATTCGTTTTGAAGGGGGAAGGGGGAAAGGGGGGCACAGGTGTTGTGTGGGAAACAGTATGGTACAGTACGGTAGTGGTAAATGAATTGTACTGTATATCATACCTAGGTCACGGAGCAGGAGAATACCGGTAGGAAAAGGGAAAAGAGAGCAAAGGACACACCCGCTTTCAGGGCCTGAACGGGTATCATAGAACACATTCTGCAACTGCACACAGTGCACATCTCTGCCAAACTCCCCTACGTAAAGTAGTCTGATACTATCACTACGGTAGTTTTCTTTTTGACCGCCGGTTGACAACGTGACCAATAACCTGCATCTCGCAGCACCGCATCCAGCGCCAACATTTAAAATAAATCAGTAAAAGGAAAGGGAAGGACCAAACCTCATCCCCTCTTGCAGCCAGCCAACAGCAGCCCCCCCTCTCCCCCCACTATAACTGGAGTGAGAAAAGAAAGAAAATATCCCATAAATCGATGAAAATAAAATAATGGCCATTTTAAAATGAACTGCATCTCCTCTCAATTTCTCCATCCTGTATGCAGATTAATGTTGTAAGAAAATTTGCTGCCCTAACACTCTCCCTCCTACAAGTACATGTACATACCGTCCCCAATTTTGCATTCGCACACGCAATTCCCATAATTGGCCATGGGTAATACCCGAGCACCGCAGGGCATTGGTCGAGCCCACTTGCACCCCCCAATTCCAAAAGTAAAATAGCTATCGTTCGATCTTTCGCACATAACCATGCACGGCTTCGTCATGGCGGGGTGTGAGCAGTGCAGTGGAAAAGACAGGAGCACACAGGGAAAGAGAGACGGAGGAGGAGGAGGTGGAGGAGGAGGGGGAGGTAGGTAGGTAGGTAGGGAGGGAGGAGAGAAGTAGTAGAAAGTGCAACATTTTAGTGTAATGGTCCATAACATAGGATTAGAATATACCGTAGAGGGATGGACGGATGGGCCATCGGAATCCGTGATGATAATAATCTCTATTCCTTTAGCTGACTGGTTGACAGACTGACTGGCCTGCAACTGTAACCATTGAGTATTAGCTAGCCTGGCTAGCTATGATAGCTACTTGTAGACAAACACACTAGCCGTCTCCTCGCATCAAACATGTCGGTGGGGGAAATGAATTAGGCACCATTTTCTAGAAACATTATTTATCATTGTTCCCTTTCCCATGACCGGGTACACATGTACAAGTAGAACAACGTATAGTACCGTACAGTAGGGCGACTTTATGCTTCCACGGGCAAGTGCGGGCGGTGAGCTAAGAGAATGCCAACAGGTGAGGTGAGGTGAGTGAGTGAGTGAGTGAGTGAGTGAGTGAGTGAGTGAGTGAGTGAGTGAGTGAGTGAGTGAGTGAGCGGGCAGTGGGGAATGGGGGGGTGCAGGCAGTAGAAACCTAGCAGCTTTGCTTGCACAATTGGTATGATACTGTACAGAACAGAACGACGTATCAATAGTAACTGCGTAAGTACGTTATTTTTGAAATAGTCATCTATTTTCTGGCATTCTTCGTTATTGTTTTTTTTTTTGCTCAGCCTTGTTTTCGTCAGAAGTGTAGAATTTCCATCTCTGTCTGTCTGAAGTGTCACACTCCACCGATTCATCCCTCCAACCAACCAACTGGCTACAACAACTAACAACTTCTACTCCGACGTAATTCCGCCGGGGTTTCGTTCCCTTCTAGGGGTTAGAAAAACGTCAGGATTGGAATAACTAACAGGGGGTAAGTGGAAAGAAAGAAAGAAAGCACACCGGTATGGCCGGACATACAGGACAAGTCCAGGACATTTTGACAAGAACAAGTACAAACTCCGCTTTGCGCAAGCAATCCACCACAATCAATGTCCATCAATCAATCGAGCAAAAGTAAAATAATAACTAAAAAAAAAGTAAAATAAAAAAAAGTAAGCCTGTTTCAAAAGATAACCTAGGGATCTGAATGAATGACTGATTGACTGAGGCCTACACCCCCGGAGCATGGTAGTGGTGGTGGGACGGGATACGAGGGGTGGGAATTAGTAGTGTAAGAAGAAATGAAAATAAAATGAAATAAAATACGATCAGCAAAAAAAAAATTATATAAAAAGAGGAACTATTCCCATCTTGTTTTTTATTTTTATCGTTTTGGTCACATACCCATCCTTCAGTTTATAAGACTATTCAGTCAGTCAATCAGTACTTGTACACGCTGCTACTACTACCACAACTACAACTACATATATATTCACCGCCAGCCAGCCAGCTTCGTCGTTGCTTTGGAACTTTTCAGAAAACACTTACAACAACTACATCCTACACCCCACCCGCCACAGAAAGAGAAAGAGAAAGAAGGAAAGAAAAAAGAAAAGAAAAGCAAGAATTAAGGACTTGTTTGGAGATAGGTCATCAGTCAATCCCTGAAGCGTACAGTACGTCATCCAACTATTTATATGTTACATTCTATCGATAATAATGAGCTGACCCTTCCCTGTTTCTTTTGCTTCTATTTAGTACACTCGAGAAAGAAAGAATAAGAGTTTACAATCTCTCTCCAAGAGAGAGAATCTGCGAAGGAAAAAAACAAAAACAAGAGACTTTTTGGAGTTCTGTTAAGCAATTGGTACGTCCAGATTAGCTCCGGATCAGACTACTACTAGCGGATGTATACAACGCTACAATAGCAGCAGTGTGATTTTTTTCTTTTTTTCTTTCCCTACTCCTCTTTATTTCTTTCCAAAAGACTGTACTAACAAACAACCAGTTTCTATCTAGTCTACTAGTATACAAAGCTTAACCATCCAACACTTTTCCCCCTAAAAAAAAATCAACTTCCAAACAAGAAACAAAATGCCCTACCGCTGGCGCTGCTGCAAATGCGACAATGGCTGGATGACCATCCAAGCAGAGCAGAACATCTGCACATGGTCGGAGTGCCGACACGTGAAGTGTAACGGGTGCGATCAGAAGAACATGGCAGCACCATTAGGCAGTGGTGGTGGAGACATAATAATTGGAGGAGGACGACAGGGAGGAGGTAGAGGGGGGATTGGTCGAGGAGGCTGTTGTGGACATTTCATTTCGCATTCGCATTCCCATGTTGAAATTGCACTCGATGAGGAAGAGGGGGATTCGCGGATTTCGGAGTGTAGCACTGCCTTGGTGCATTCATCATTATTAGCTCTGCACCAACCAATCGATGGTGCCGGCCTGGTGCAGGTGGAGGAGGTGGGGATGGAAGGGGAGGAGCAGTTTTCACATGATTTGGGTCGGGATTACTCTTCTGAGAATGAGGATGGGGATGAGGATGAGGAGGATGGGCTTGTTGTTCCCCGACCATTCCGTCCCGGGAAAATGCCTGCCCCTTGCTAGACAATCTATTACAGCTACCACCTAGCTACCTATCCTACCTATCCTACCTATCCTCTCCACTAGCTTCTGTCATACGGTGGATATTTTGTTGCTTTGGGTGCTTTTATTTTTTATTTTTTCATTTTTCATTCTCTTTTTTCTTTTATTTTTTTTTATTCTCTCTTCCCTTTTCTCTTTTCTCCCTTTCCCCCCTTGTCATTTCCCTTGATTATCGATATTTGTTTAGGCCAGCGCAACATCGTCATCATGATTATTATTATCTCTCCCCCCTTCTTTTATCGTTACTTGCACTTGCTATGATGACCTTTCTATCTATCTCAAGTTCAAGCCTGTCTTTTTTTTACTCCTGATTTTGATTTTATTATTATAGAGTTTACATGGAAATCGGCGCACTTGCGGAGAACATGGGGGATATTATTGGTTTAGAGCATTCATTGGTGGAAAAAAACGGTGGAACTAGATATTAGGAAGGCTCTATCTTTTTTTTATCATTTAGTTTTTGATGACACTTTTTCCTTCATATTATCTCTTCGTTTTTTCTTTTTTCTTTTCTATTCCTTTTGGTTAATTCTGTCTTGGGAGTATCATTTTTCTCTCCCCTTCCTACCACCCCCCTCCTCACCCAAGGTCATGCATTATGATGGACTACGTACGACCTTTTTTTCTTTCTCGCTCTCCACCTTTCCATAAATTAGTTGTCGTCGTTGTTGTAGTCGTTGTTGCAGTCGTTGTTGAAGCTATTGTACCGCAGATATCTGGAATATCATTTTTACATTTTCTCAAAAATTCATTGCTGCATGCGGAGACCATTGGCACGATATATTTGAAGCATATCGTACCGGAGCAAGCAAGTAAGATGGCAGATCGATACATACATAAAATAAATCCATGTGTGGCATTCCATCGGTACAGTAACCAACCAATCACCCAACCGACCAACCAGTTAGCCTCCTACAAGGTCCGGCAAGAAGTTATGGAACAGTTATTTCAGGTTAACAAGCCAAATATATCCCTGTCTGTTCCGGTTAATGGTCCATACCCTTGTACTATACGAACGAATATCAGGAATCCCACCCATATTCTAGGATCAGCCATTCAGATACGCCTGAACTTGTCTTCTTTTCCAGCCCCGAGAGGAGGATCGATCCCCCCGCCGTAACCCTATGGTTGGAACAGACGAATACAATAACCCCCTTCCACTCCCCAGGACAAGACGAAACCTGAAACTGGTCGGTCGAAATTATAACGTTGGTATCATTCATAGAAGAAAAAAAAAAATGGATCTTGCATCGTTCTGCATGGGATCGTTACTTACAGTGCCTACCTACCCGCTGCGTTTTTACGAGTTGCTTGCAGGGGTTAATCAGAACCCATTCATCCATCCATCCATCAGTCTCTCCCTCCCCTTCTTCTCCGATGAATGGATGGGATTGCAGGCATCTGCATGAGCGGAACAACAAACCCTCTTTCCCTTTCCTGCGCAGCAGCACATTACCGTATCATATTCTTGGAGACAGGAGCGATTTCAGCCTTATCCGAGTATTTATTTATTGATTTATTGATTTATTTTTTTGCTTCGCTGCATGCCGATCATGCTAGCAGTGAAGGGTGGCGGTGATGCGATGTTGTGAGAGATGCAGATGCAAATATTCGATAGGTTTTTGGAACTTTTGCTGCTTCCACACTCTGCTGAGCTGTGCTGTACTGTACCGGTACTGTGTTCTAAGTCTAATATTCCACGCCCTGCTGTTTTGCTCATAGGAATATTGTTAGCCAATAAGTTGGTTGGTTGGCGTGGGAGATGCTGCACTGGAACTGGATCGCACCGGTAATTCCACGTTCGGAAACAGGTATTTATTTTCAGGGCTTTTGGCAGTTCCTTGCTTGCTTGTGTTGATACTGTAATTTAAAAAAAAGAAGGGGAGACAGCCTCGCCCAAGAAGTGAACCTAAGTTACCTACAGATACTTATGCATGCGTTGTTCTTTCTTTCTTCCTTTTCAAGTCAGATATGGTACTATTTCTAGATAGAGAATGCTTGGGAGTCAGTCAGTCAGTCAGAGTGCTTGTACAGTACTCGTACGAGTGGGTAGGTGCAACTTACACTACAAACACGGAAGGCCGCCAGAGCGGAGCTCGGTTGGATCAATCAAAAATATCATATCATACACAGCCAAAGGGGAGTGCTCAGGATTTTTTGTCCTTTACATTTACGGTGGCTCGTACTCTAGTTCTGCTTCCAACTCTTTTTTTTTTATCCTGCGCCGGCCTCCGAGATTCCTTCCTGGCGAAACCCACGCTCCAGCAGCAACGAGCAAATCCACAGCCTCCGAAGAAGTATCATAGTCCGTTCGCCCCGAGTACGAGGATTCCACCGGCAAAACGCCTAGTTGACATTTGAGCCCCGAAGGGTGGTAACTGTAGTATAAACCCACTATTGGCTAAGGGCCGTGAGTTAGTTGCTTTCAGCTCAGGTTCCTCTTACTTTCCAAAAAAGAAAGTTTGCTTTTTTGCTCTTTTTCTTCGGAGATTGGATCGCACGCACTGTTACAACGTTCTTTTCGTGACACCCCAATGATCCACTCGCTCTGAACCTTCCCTTCCCCTTCCGATGCTCTCCTCCTCAGATACAATATGATATCCTCATTGCCTACTGGTGGTGATACGTGTTAACAAAGTAAATTCTTTTTTTTTTTTTTTTTCCGCCCGAGAGCGGACATTGCGGTTCCACCAAGTATTTGTCGCTTCGCGCGCAAAGTGATCCTGGCCTTTGTTGTCTCAAGAGATGGCAGCAACAACCTTCAATCCAAGGATGATCTGGTGGTGGTTGTTGACTTTTTTTTCTCCCTGGCCGGAGCAACCAAAAATTCCGCGGCATACCGCACCAGCACCCTGGTGTTCTGGTGGTGCGCACCTTGCAAGCCTCAAATGATTTGAGCTCGTCTCTAGAGACTAGGATACAGTATATTTGCCACTGGTTCAATCTTTAGGTTTCATGAAAGCCCAAAAGTTTCCCCATCCCAGTTCGAAGGCTCCTAAGATTGAGGTACCTTGAGCAAGGGTGGTTCGCCTGCAAGTAGCTAATTTCATCGGTCCACGCAGTTTTCCATTCTTCGTGTTTTGTGAAACACAAGTTACTGGCATGTAGAACCCGAACACAGGGATTAAAATTTGTATGGCAAATTGTCTGTGCGCACCTGAGCCCCCATACTAAATTCCAACCCAAATGTTCTGGTTCTTCATGCCAGTAACCTGTACTGTACTTCAAGCACCCTAACGATGTATGATATCTCGCACAGGTTCCAAGTTTACAATCTCTGTTTTTCGACCATGCCGATGCAGCGCCGCTGATGCTAATATTTCCTCCGTTCGCCCTGCCATTAGTCCTGTTATGCTCCTCCGCCCAACCAGATTCCCAATCCATGAACGAGAGAAAGACTACAGGAAACCGGAATTCAAATCCGTCGTGTTGATGCGCACGATCCCTTCGTTGGTTTTCAAGCCCACACACACCCCAAGTTACCAGTATTAACCCGGTAGTGAGGTTCAATCCCAGTGGTGAGTGGCGAGCGTGGGTCGTCGATATTCTCTGCTAATTTACTGGCCCGATCACGGCGGACTTGACCTTTCTTCACCTATTCTCGTAAGACCAAGATCTTATCTACACGCCATTTGAGGTGTGCCTTGAGCCTGAAAAACGGGAACGAACGAAGGGGATAAACACAAGGCAAAGGAGCCCGTGCGTCGCCCACGGATCCTCCGGCCCCGCAGGAAAAAAAAAAAAAAAAAAAGTAATAACGCGTCACTTTCGGAGCTTTTTCCTCTCGACATCGAGCAGTTTGGCTTTGATCTCTTGCGAATGTCAATCAGTGTTACTACCCCGCGGAGGTCGGTGTCCGCAATAATATTGGAGTTGTGGAGTCATGTTTCAGAAGAAAAAACAAATGAGCCAAAGGCTAGAGCTCTGAAGCCATGCATGTATTATACTCAAGAGTACGGTAGGGAGAAAAAAAAAAATGAAATGCCTTACTCTAAGTGCTAATGCCCGATCGCTCTTTTTTTCTCTGCTTTGCACTGCACGGACGGGGCACGCCATGCTGTTTCTCGCTTTGTTAGAGGGGCCAAAGTGACACAATGTCGATCGCGAGTGATCAACTATGAACAACGAATGAAACTCATCAGCTGTCTGTCACGCATGTTTCCGAGACCTGAGTGATGCGTTATGGATGCGTTATTTTTTTTTTTTGTCAGCTGCTTATCCTATTGTGCATACCCTCAGGAACATGGGGCATTGATTACTTGCGTGACAAATGAACAGTACTCGAGTAGGAACACGAGACGCATGAGCTGCTGTAGTAAACAAGTAGCCTCACACCCATTCACTTTATCGCCCAGAAAATTCCTTCGATTAGTATACCGGTAGGCTAGAAACTTGGTCGCAGCGTATACGAAGCTCGAGTGATAGGATATGAAGACGTCAGCCAAAGCTTGAGCTGCCCAAAAGACACCTGGCCAAAAAAGGAGGCGGGCAAAGGCACATAACTTAGTCGTAAAATGGTATATACAGTGATAGATAAGTAATTCCCCACATTGTGATAATATTCCCGATCCTCCAACAATTGAAAAGGGGGTGTCATGTGGCCCCATTGAGCGCTCCACATTCCGTTCAACAAAGACTTTTCATATGTTAGCCTTTTATCATTATATATCCAACGGAGAAAAGTCGGGCGCTTGGGGCTCCCAACGGGATGCCGCATATCCAGGGTTATGTCTCGGAAAACCTCAAAAGAACAAAAGAAACGTTCGAGAACTCCCCCTCCCCCCCTCCCCACATCCCCCCCTCTTTCCATCGACGATCTTGTGTTGCCAGATTCGACCAACCAAAGCCTTTATAGAAATTTCACCATTTCAAATAATTGGACGACTCGGTCGGTGTTACCCTGCAGGCATATATATATATAAGAACCAGACTGGTGGAACTAATTATAAGGCATACGAGCAGATGAGTACGGTAAAAAAAAAATGGTGTTGTGTGCAGGCATGGACCACCCACCCCTCCACCATGCATAAATTGTTGACGACGCTTTCGCGAGTTTCACATCCCGGTACTCGAGTACCGTATTAACTCGTATAATCCACTATCTCCGCCTGGCCTCTAATCTCCGTGTTCAGAGACAAAAACCTCTAAGAAGGACTAGTGTTTTCCTCACACGGTAAAGCCTGAGTGTGCTGACTGTGTTGGATTTCATTAACTGGTATTCGCAATTCTGTTAACCTGTCAAACTAAACCTATCATGGGCTGATGCGCGGATTGACGGAGATTAGAGATCTGGCGGAGATAGTGGATTATACGAGTTAATACGGTACCGTACCAAAATGGCAGCCCTGACCGTATATATAATAATAATAAATAAAAATAATAATAAAAATATCATTATTACAATTGTACAAGTGGGACGCAAAAAGTGAGTGGGCACGAGTGATTTTACACCAAAAATGGCCAATTTCGCACACTTATTCCAGCACCAATACTTGAATTAAAAATAGGATAACTTCATAGAGTGTTGAGAAAAGATGTAGACTACTTGACTTCTACTGTAACCTCAAATGAATTTAAATTCTCTGAAGAGTAGTAGCAAGAGGGAACAAAACTTTCCTCAAAATTGCGCCAAGACTGTTGTTTTTGGTGGGAAAACTGTGTCTTGGCGGAATTTGAGAGTTCAACTGCATACCACTCTTGAGGAGTTGGGAATTGAGTGGACATTTGTATATAGAAAATGATATCCTTACTGCTTTCAGTGGCTCTATGAATAGTTTGGATTTTTGTGAATTTTCTCCATCGTAATATTGTGGTGTGAAATCTGCTATTTTTGCAGTAAAATCGCTTGTGCCCACTCACTTTTTGCGTCCCACTTGTATTGGCACTTGTGCAGAGGGGGTGCGGCTCATCTTTAACCTGACCCGAGGTAGATAAAGTATCATCATAGTACCGTAGGCCTTTTGAACTTTTACACTTTGACGCGCGAACCGCGCTTAGATTTGAGGCGCTTGAAGTGTGCGTGTGACTGTGGGGGGGTTTAAATTCAGAGTTGGCCCCCTTGACTTGACCCCCGAAGCACTTGAGCGTCTTTCTTCTATGAGTTGTCAAACGACAAGGTGAGATCTATATTTTGCAGAAGAAAAAAAAAAAAAAAAAAAAAAAACCTCCCCCACATAGTGTGTAAAATCTTGGGTTCGAATTGTATTTTGGTCTTCGTCGTGACTTATGATAAAAGCTAAGGCTGCTGCAACGTAAACTGAGTAGGGGCCAAATTGAATATTCTCTTTGCCCCCCCCCCCGGGACAGAAATATTTTACTACTACTACTACTATCGTATTATCATAGTAAGTAGGCTTTAAGGAAATCAGAGGCTTTTTTTCCCCAATCGGCTCAAGGTCCCTTAAGTACGACTAGGCTGATAGGAAAAGTTTTTCCTACTCCCTACGGATACTGTAGCATGTCAACGTATAAAATTGCGAAGCTCCTGATCAGTATTGCAGATGGGTGGAAAGGGGTTCACCTGGTATGTGAAATATCTCTCAGGGTCCCGAGTCGAACAATTCTTTGGGTAATATGAGAATAGTTAGGAGAAGGTCAATGATAGTCTAGGTAGGTTTGTGACGATGGCAAGATAATGGGAGGTGAATGGAAAAGTGGAAGGCGAAAGAGCTGCTTTCAAACTTCATTCTCTTCTGTCTTAGGAATTTTCTGGCACAATGATAATTACATTATTATCTGCTTACGGCACCAATATTCTTGCCTTTGGGCTGGGTATGGGGGACAGATTCTATTTCCCTACCCCTGATATCTGATTTCTCCGCTAATTCAGTTTCTTAATTTTATCATGCTACGTTTTTCCTTCTCTTCTCTCTTTCGCATACCTCGCACTATCGGAGTTGTCTATTGGGCCAACTGCTAAGTTAGTAACACACTATGATTCAAGCACCGTCTAAGATGTTACAGTTCTGCCGTAATGAGACGACCCAGTCACAACCACCGAAGATAGAGCCGGATAGGACTGTTAGTTTATACTCAATGATTGATCTGTTTCGCAATCTAGTACATAATTTTATTGAAATTGACCACCTTGTTTTGAACCACACCTTCCCGAAACCTAGATAGAAATGCACGGCCTCTGCGTCTAGCTAGCGAATCCAGTGAAAGGGGACAAAAGTATGGATGAACTAAAGTATCACGACAGAGAAATGATGAAAAGAAGGGTTTGAGAAGGGTTTATTTATAAAAGTGTATCGAAATTTGTAAGAGTAACAGAAAACTACAATTCTGATCAAGAAAACCATAAGGTGAAAAAAACTGACATAAGTTGTGGACAGCGAAAGAAAGTCTAGACCTTAAACATCAAAGCCTAAGCATTCGATACCCTCCAACAGCCTCCATATCTGGACAGCTTTGGTCTTGCCTGAAAGCTCCTTTTCACGAGCTAAAGTTTCGCTACTTCTAGCCCATTCTACAATGTTGAGGCGTTGCTTTTCTGAAAGAATGCCCTTGGGGTCCACTGCAAAGGCTATTATTTCCATCCAGGTATCCTGTTCTAGAGAGCCAGGAAGTGCTTTTTTCAGAGGTCCTGCATTGCAAGATGTTACCCGCGATGACTCAGGAACTTGCTCAAGAGGGGTTGAACAAAGAGATGCATGCGGGGGGTCCATGATTTCTTGAGAATTCTGTGAAGAAATCCCAATCCATCCCTCGGGAAGAATGCTGAGTGAGAGCTTCTGGAATTCCGAAATGGGGCTAGGGGGGTCCGTTCGGTTTGTGAGGGACGGGCCATAGGGAGGCAATCCTAATGAACTATACCCACTCTCACCGGCTGGATCTCGAAGTGGTGTTTGGGGAGGTAATGGATCCAACTCGGGAGTGACTGGCTCGCCTTTGAATAAGATAGCCCTACAAATTGATAACATTTTTACGGCAACAGACCATTGCTCCACGGCACAAACCCCTTCATCTTTCAAGAGCATACCCTGTATTTTACCCCTAACTCTCTCCAGCTCCGATGTAAACGTTCCCGTAACTGGTGATATATGGGATGAATAGCAACTCCCAACGCTCTCCCGCTTATGCTTCATGGGAGTAATTAAGGGAAGGGAAACATCCGAAAAACGTCTACCTCTAGATGCATTGTGGTTTCCTGATGGAGTCCCCGTTCGAAGAGCGTTCGCCAATTCAAGAGCTTTCAACCCAAGTTGGGTGAAGTTACGATTTGGTTGGAAAATAATTCCCTGGCACCCAGAGGTGGTGTCATAAGTCTGTAAAGTTTCGGTTTGAATTCCTGGACGGGTAGGAGGTAGGTATTTGAGCAAATTCTCAGGTAAGGGATGAACAGGGACAACGTATGACAGGAAAAGTGCAGCTTTATCAGTCATAGAAGTTTGTGTAAGTATTAGGTAAGGTATTGATCGGATTCCATGAAGTTCTACTCCTCCAGAAGTGGCCGAAATATCAGATGATTGTCGATTAAAGGACCCAACTATAAAACTATCATCAGCGAACTGCAAAAACTCAAAACTGATTTACTTACCACTATAGGAAATGTTAGACTTCGAGTTTGACAGAAAACTCGATGGTGAGGCCGTTGGTGTTTTCGAGAGCTGTGTTGGCTTAACTTGAGAATACAGAGGAGGATCTAACTCATCCTGATCACTCTCTGCATTCACATCCCATTCCTCATCAGAACTCTCTAACAGCGTGGAACGGGACAGCCGTGGCAAGACCAACGGAAGCTCTCTCGAGTAGACCTTGGCAAATATCTCAATTCCCCTGTCTTCAATTCTGTTTTTGGACAGATCGAGCCTCCGAAGGGAAGAAACCTAGTTGCATATTTAGCTATTAAATTTTTTGTTTCAAACCATATAAAGAGTTGTACAAATCTAAGCCCACTATCCAGAAAATCCTCCCATATATCGGCATCCTTTTCTGAGTTAACCCCAATTTCATTAGATCTCAAATCAAGATCCTTCAAGTCCTTGGACGCCAGCCGTACAACCCCACACAAGTACTGCAGACCGGCCACGGTGATATCGTTCTCGGCCAGATTGAGCTCATCAAGATGAATGTAACCAGCCTCAAGGTTTTCGATCAGAGCTTCGCAGATGAGTTTTATGCTTTCATCGCAGAGAGACTTCCCTTGAAGGTTGATTTCCACCCGTTTATCTTTCAAGGCGGAGGGGGACTTGCTATTGGGTTGAGCATGCCTGAAAATGTCCCTTCTTACCACCCCTCCTAGCTTCGTCCCGAAAATTTTCCGCTGTAGGAGTCAGATTTTTTCCCCCGTTGAATGGGAACAGAGGCCAAACTTACGTTGGTATAATTTAGCTTCATTTTAGCTCTACCGGTTGATAGGGGGGAGGCTTATGGGACTTGCCGTGAATTTAGCTTGCAGGTTTTGTTGATACGAGGAAGGCAGAGAGGTAGGCTCGGTTCAACAGACTTGAACTGGGAGCTCGTCTTAAACTTTTTGTGTTTGATGGTAGGAGGTCTAGTGGGATAAAAGAGCTTTGGAGAAGGCTTTGTATGGATGGTGGAGGTGTAATATTGAAGTTCAAACAGCTTCTAAAGCTCTGCCAATTTGATGACGGAGATTGGAAGAAGAGGGGATACCGGTAGTTTCCAGGTGGATAGTGGAGGAGGAGGGGTGCGAGGCTCAGACAGAATGGGCTACATGAAGTAAGGGCTCGGGGGCAGCAAAGGGGACAACGCCGTAGCGAGAAACGTAATCAAGATAGGCGAAGCGAGGCCTTATATGATATTTCGTAGTTTATCGGACCTTTTGATCTGCCGCAGTGTTTGTGTCTTGTCATATGATACTACTGGTATTGCCTCTCGTATGCCTCTGGGAGTGAAATTTAATTTCACGAAATCGAGTGGCTTTTGCACTACGGTAGTGTCCTATCTTGTGATGGTATCTTGCTTGTTTGTAACAGGAACAAGTGAGTAAAGGGTTGTTTCGGGGAGAGTTTCAGTGCCGTTCTCAAGGTGGCTACATTGTGTTTTTTATATGATAATATGCGGCACATTAATATCATATTGTAGCGCAGAATACACCCTCAGTTTGTTTGTTTGTGCTTTTTCATGCTATCTTACCCAGTCCCTTTTGATAGTATTAAAAAAGAAAAAAAGGATCCCAAAATGTCCTAAAGAGGCATCCAGGGTACGTACCACTTTCGGATTCTCGTCGTAAAATATGACTACATGACGGGGGATAAAGAACAGCTTGTAAAGTGCAACTGTGTATAGCCCATATTAAGGTAATAATGGAGGGAAACAACTACTTCAGGATACGGAGGAAAGATTGCTTATTCCACCCATTTCAAAGCTGGAATCTCGTCGCTGAGCAAGAGTATCTCCAAACGCAGATTCACCATCTTAGGTATCATAACGTTGTTGTGGATACTTGTTAATATCCGTGTATGCATATCATAACTTAAACAAAAGGGCCTAGACTATCACTCTACCATACGGGAATATGCGAGACTCACCCTACCCTACTATACTATAACACACAGCGGCCTCGAAAACGAGCATGAAAAATAGCAGACAGATCTTAGGGCAAGGAAAATGTTTCGGAAGCCATGTGGTTCACACATGGGGTATTACTGGTGAAAAGAGATAGCGGTAATCCTGCTGTACTCGAGTATGAGTGCTTGGATAGCATTTCAACGAATAACCTTAATAACCTTAGTTAGGCCGAGTTAAATAATCTATGAAATCAGTCCAACTTTAGTTTAAAAGGTAGATTCAGCGGATCAATCAGCAAGGTCTTTCCATGGGTCCCGCACGTGGCTTGCAGGGTTCATGGGATGGAGATTTTCCCCACGAAATAACCTCCTTACACCCCTGGCGAGATTGCAACTCATCGCGAGATTCCTGATTAATAAATAGCTGATCACTCTGAGAGTTGCCTTTAGAGGAAAAAAAATCTCGCGAGGGGTACCGTACTGTACAACCTCGTGAGGGGTGTTAAGGATGTTAGGTACGGACAGCGGGGTGAGAGCAGTGAAAAGGGGGGGGGACAACAGTTGACACTTGCGATTTTCTATCTACACAAGGTGGCTTCCACCCGAACCGAGGAAAACCATATATACAGTAATCCACGGCGAAGCGAGCCCACGGCATACAGTAGCGAGAACGCTCATAATAATTGTATAGGACAGGGATTATTTGTGTGAGCTTTCTCGCTATGCCGTGGGCTACTAAGTACTGTACAGTTGAGACCAAAAAAAAATAATTTTACGCTAAGTTATCGATGTCATACTTCATATCGTACGGTATTTATCTGTACCCCACTAGTACTGTATGATACGCTCCTATATCGCATATAGGTACAGTATTCATGCATGCTCACTTGACAAACAACCTTGAACACTCTTTTTCTTCCACCCCTCTGCTACAGTATATTATATTCTCCGTCCCCCGCCCAACCTCATCATCCCCGTCTACTCGTCTATTTCTTAAGAGGATAAACGGAAGAAAAGTGCTACTCCTCCTCCACTATCCTAAAGTTATCCTTCATTCGAACTCTTTTCTTCCTGTCTATGCCGCTCCTCGAGTGTAGCAGTGCATACTATAGGCTAGTTGAGCTCTTTGTGTGTTGTGGTACCACTAACATTGTACCTATCCTGCTGAGATAAGGTTCCGGCATGGCCGACTTCTTTCCACCTTTTACACCCTCCCCCGGACGAGTCTCCCTTATCGGTTTAGGTTTACCATCTCCCTCTTCGGCTGAAAACTCCCCTCCAGCAGCCCACAGATCTACCCCTTCTCCTCGGCTGTATCGTGAGCAGCGGAAAGCTTTGCACCCTCTAGCGGACGAGTCTGACGACGGATGCTCCCCGCACCCCTCTATCTACGAGGCATCCCCAGTAGCCTCAGATGACGAGTGTCCAGGCGATAAGGAACCCCTGTCAGTATGTTTTGAGACAACAAAGCCGCAGACAGCCGATCTCCTCTCTTCAAATCCTGACGGAACAAATTCACCACCGGGCGGAAGGGACCTCTCTCGCTTCTCTGGCCTATCCTTGTTGGAGACAATCACGGAGCAGAAAAGCGCGAGTACACAACCAGAAGAGCGAGACCGAGAGTCCTATACCCAACTTCCAACGGAGGACGATGAATCGGAGGATGAGGAGTTCGAGCAGTGCTACTATGAGTATGCGAGTCCAACGCAACCACTGCACCCAGCCTTGTCTACATCTGCTCCGCAGCACACAGGTCAGCACACATTGATATAGTTCACTTTCCATCCAATCCGGAGGAATTAAGAATCTAACTTTAGCAAATAGAATCGCCATACCCATCACCTTCCCAAAGTCATCCAACATCAGCTCCTGTTAGCAATGCTTTTTTTACCCGCGGTTTACCACCGTCCCCCCGTCCCTTCCCCCACCAACCGAATTTCCGCCCCGCTGTGTCGATGAATCGTTCCTATGGGACACTCTCCTCGCATCCATTCCATCGCGCTCCTGTGCTTACTACTTTCCCCGATAATTATCCCGCCGATAACATCCATACGCCCGACTCGCTCCGGAGCCCAAACAGCAGGAGTAGAGCAGGCAGTCTGCGGGAGGGAGGAGTCTGGGCAAAGATATCCCACGCATTCTGTGCCTTCTGTTGCTGCGTTAGCGTCAGTGAATCCGAGCGTTGAGACGAGCTTCCATAATAGACGCACTAGGAGAAAACATGAAGCATGATTAACGAATTGGTGATCCTGTAAATGAGCGAAAGAATGGCGTTTCTTTTGCTTTTTAAAAGCTTCCTCTCTTTTTTCCCTTTTCTTTTTCTCATACCTGGTGGCTTATTATCGTCTTTTTTTTGTTTTGTTTTCTTTTTTACAGAAAAAGACCGATTAATATTGTTTGGCGTGGTCGGGGATTGGCGGCGGCGGCATTGTCTTTGTTCTACGTTTGAACTTTTTCGGAGTATTACAAGTCTACAAATAGTATTAGTATTAGTGGTATTAGGCTTGAGGCATGAGCGAGTGTTTGATATGGCGGTAAAGGTCAGGAGGAATATAATACCCTACTCATCACGTGTACTGCCCCTTCCCTGTTGGGTACCGGTCCGCAACCATAGTATAGCAAAGTATAGGGTGAAGGCTGGCCCCTGATTCCTTTGCATGCATTGAAGTTGGCTCGCCGGTAACTTATACAAGCACGGCATCAGAGCCTCTGACTTGCCAAAGAGAATAGTTCCTTTTCCTGGCCCAACCCTAACAATACACAACATGTCTACTTACTGTACACTTACCAAAAAGTGCGATCCGATCATCCGATAGACCATCTAATCAGATCGGCGATCAGCTCCTTCATTCCACCCTGAGCCCCCATACCCGCTGGTAGTGATTACCGTAGGAGGGGGGAATGGGGGATGGTGGTTAATTCAGGAAAAGGGCCAAAATGTTCAAACTACTAACAAGCACCTCGAGGTCTCCATGTGCCGGGGTCTCCGCTAGTTCTCCTGTACTCGAGTACCAGGTGCAGTATCAGACAGCACAGTGTGCAGATCCGGTCTTGATACGTACCAAAGGCCCTTACATACGATAAGTTAGCACAACAGTCCAGCTTCCTGGCACCCAGTACTTGTACGTACAAATAAAAATCCAACCTGCCAAAGCTGCTACTACATCAATTAATAGTTATCCCGGCCCTGTGGAGGCTATCATACACAGGCCAAGGGTTTCTCCTTTGTGCAGTGCAATACAGCACAGTACAGTACCGCCACTCTGTACGGAAATGCTCCTGATACATACCCTTACATACGAGAACACGACAGTCTAGCTTCCTGGTATGCAGTACAAGCATAAGCCCAATCCGCCAAAGCTGACACGGCAGATTGGCCTTTACACCAGCCTTGTGGGCATCACATAACACTAAGCTCCACCCTTTGCACGGCGCAGTTCATGTCTAGTCGGTGCAGCGCCTACCAGTGCACATATCCTTATAGACAATACCACAAAAGCCCGTTTCGCCAGTATGCAGTACAATCATAAACACAGGTCGTCCGCCAAAGCTGCCACGGACGGCAGAATGGTGTTTATATCAGCCTTGTGCGCACTACATAGTGCAAGAATTTCTCTTTTGTACAGTGCAATACTCGCACAGTACCGTACTGTACAGAAACCGATCCGACACACACCCTAACATACCCCACCACGAACAGTCCAGCTTCCTCGTTTACAGTATGTACAGTACAGTGCAACCCGCGGAACCGGTCCCAAAATAACACATACATACATACATACCCCAAAACGACGGTACAGCACCAGTTTGGCTTTTAACATCACCATTATCATTCTCCAGTCTCGTACACTCGCATCGATAATCCCGGCCTTGATGCAGTACTGTACTGTACTGTACGTGTACGGTATGGTATCATACCGGAATATCTACGACTGACTGACTGACTGACTGGTTTTATGGATTACATCAGACATATACAGTCCGTACGAGACTACACCAATACCACACCGCCATAACCCAAATAATCCCACCATGCAAGCATGGTTCGAGTAAACCGAGCCAGCGCAAGTATGGCAAAAGTAAGCAAACCCCATGCACACACACAATCCTTTATGATAGAAAACGCAACTTCTTGTCACGCTATTAAGCTACTCCCCAAACCCCAGAATACTCGGGGGATGAAAGTTGGAAACGGCAAGTTTCACGGGCCGTCACTCTTCTCCTCAAATCGGAGATTGTACCTGTTGTAAAGCTACTGTAGGCGTGCTAAGAGATGCAGATGCGATGCGGTATCGACACAGTCACAAGTTGAGGGTAAATTTATAGAGCTCAGCTGGTTGGCTATGAGGAGCACACGAATTATGGGGGGGTGTTTGACATATCAGTATGGAAACTCTGGATTGGTAGTGCAGGCAAAGAGGGCTTTTCCTTTATTTATTTTTATTTATTTTCGTTTCTAGAAGTGTCAGGTTGCCCGGAGATTGTAACCAACCCAGCCCTCCAGCAGGTATATATCCATTCCTCTTTATTTTCATCATCTTCCTCTTTCTTCTCTTTTTATGTTCTTGCTAGACTATAGCACCCGATCACATCATCATACTAAGCTGAAAACCTCCCAGTTGTCACCACATTCACACTCACCAAATTTACACCCTCACCACCGCAGAAACCCCCCTATTTTCCAATACCAGTACCTTCGAGCAATTACCCACACCTTCTCAAAGCTCCTTCCACACCGCCCTCACCCTCTCTCTCAATTTTCGCAAAACTGCCCTCTCCTGGACCATCACATTCGATCACTCGATCCCCACAACCTCAGACAGACAGGAAATGTCAGGCTCCCCATCTTTTACCACACACCAGACTTCACTCCAGGATCTCATTAAAACCCAAAAGTCTCGAATAGAATCACATCACATCTTAGAACCCCCCAAAACACGACAAAACTGAATTTATTCAACCACCGATCCACCCCCTCTAGAGTACAGAACATCCCCCCCCTCACCCCTTCACTTCAGTTAGACTAAGTACTGTACGATAAGTCCAACCTACCTACCATACAATCCCCACCAATCAACACAAATTCATAAAGATGAAAACAAAAAACGCAAGAAAAAATGAAATACATCATCATAACGATCTCAATAATAAAAGAAATTTATCATCATGCTCATCATTAATCGAGCGGATACAAAAGAAAATCGTGAATCCCCCCTTTCCCCCCACCTTCCTTACCTCTCGCTCCATCTCCCTTTTTCCCCTTCACCTCACCACCATCTAGCTCCCTTGACCCTACCCACCCCACCCCCAACGCCCCGGCCAGTCCAGTCCAGTCCAGTCCAAGCCAAGCCAAGCCAAGCCAACCTAACCTCCACGCAAAAAAAAAAAAAAAAAAAAACACCGGGTAATAGTTAGTTATAGTAGGAGGATCAAGATAGGTGATATCAATCAATGGATGTGAAGAAAGAAAGAGAGAAAGAAAGAAAAGGAGGAAATAGGGAGGAGGAAAGGCTATACAAAAACAACCAAGACTATACAAAAGTCATAAGTAAAAAATAAAAATAAAAAAAACCCGTTATACGCCTCGTGGGAACATTAATTTTAAAAAGGAGAAAAGAAAAGTAAAAAAAACACCAGACCGACCCCATCCTTTCAAAAGAATAATGATTTTTGTTTTGTAAAAAAGAAAGTGCCTAAACAAAAGAAATTGCCTGATATGAAAGGAACGTTATTTTTTTCAATAAGACGTTAAGGAGATGCAATGTAAGTAAAGTTAAAAAGGAGAGTGGAGAGTCAATGCTCTTGATTGTGTTTTTTGTTTTGTTTTCTGTTTTCTTAACGAAAGGTTTTTGAGCTAGTGTTTTGAGTTGGACATTTGCATGCTCTTCACGTCTAGTATGTGATGTGCTGTACAAGAACCGTGGTTTTGCTGCGATTTTGCTCTCCCCCCGGTACTAAAACCCGCCCCCTTCGAGCAAGGCAAAAGGTTTTCGACAATGGAACGATATTATTACATCTCCCTCTGCCTGTCCCCCATCATCTTGCTCAGTTCAAGTTCCTGCGACCCTTCTCCCTGACTGATTTACCGGTCGCCCCTTTGGAATCCCTACCCCCCGTGGTGTTCGACCTGACTAGAGCAGGAATCGATGACTTTCTCTTGTCGAGTACCGAGGTTGAAGTTGGTGCACCAACTTTTTTCTTCGGCGGGGTAGCAATATTCGAAGCTAAAGCAATGGTATTTCGTCGGGGTATTCCATTCCTGCGACTCCCATTGCCCTTCACATCATTCTTTTCAAGAGAGGATCCGATGCTTTCCCAACTATCCTTTCTTTTGATCACAGGAAGGATTCGACTATTGCGCTTCGTTGTCTCACTGTCCGGTGTGCGAGGGGTCCAAGGTGGGGTGTGTATGTTTGTTGAAGGAAGGCTAGTGAATGTAGCATTTGTCTTCACCGGAGGAGGAGCTTTGACCGAAACACTTTGACGGCCGTCGCAAACACCACCCCGTACACTACCAATGCGCGAGTTGACATACCTTGGTAATGTCGACGATTCAACCTTCCCTGTTGATTTCCTCACGCTTTCTCCGCGGCTCAGCCTATCTCTACACCCAAGTCTCTTTTGCGTATTGGTAATATCTGCAAAACTTGGACTTTTATGCGGAGATGGTTTTTGATTCCCACAATTAGCTTTGGCCCCCTCTTCCTGCTCCTCGTGCTCCCTTGGCGGCGGAGTCGTGGGTGTATTCATCCCACTCGTCGTTAAACTGCCATCACTTAGATCAGTGCCATAGGTACTGCATTTGGAAGTCATAACGCTCTTCCCCTCACTGGAAGAAGCCGGACTTTGGGGGAGACGGGAGGCAGGGACTTCGTCGTCGATGAGTTTAAACCCATTACACTTCCTTGGTGATATTGATTCCGGTGTAGGAGGCAAGACGTTCCGAACAAATACAGATGATTCGTTTTCCCGTCCTTTCGCTTTGAACCCAATGATTTCCCTTCTCGGGCTAATCCTCCGGGTCGGTGTTTCTGATCTGCGCGCCCTATCAATTCTGGATGAAATCTCTCTGTAAATAGAGCTGTCACAGTCATCGGAAAGCATTCCTTCTTCATCCCCAGATTCTTCGAAGACATCATCCTCCCGTTCACCATACATGCTTGCAAAGCTACTGTCACTCAGTTCACTGAGTCGTGGTGAGTCAAGAATAAAATCGTCATCTGGAGATTGACCAGTCTGTAAACCTCCTGGACTATCACTCATGGCAGACGAGCATCTGTTTATAAAGGACATGTTAGACGATACAGCCCTCGACCGTAGAGGTGTATGAGTATCGATGCACGTAAACGCTGATCGTAGAAAACTTGAAGCGTTTTGTGAACTCGATAGCGGAGTATTCAGGTCGATAAGGTTCGAATTAACCGAAGGAGAAGGAGAGGCAATCCTGCCTCCTGGGCCATATCCACGAGGGCGAAAGGGAGTTGCGAGACGTGGTGATGGTCGGTGAGTGAAAGGAGATATTCCAACCGTGAGGTAGGTTGGAATTTTAGATTTCTTATCACCACAGTTTCCCTCATCTTTATAATTCTCATCCTCCTCAAAATTCAGTACTGTTGAGGACTCCGACTCATCTTGGCTCACCACTTCAGCCCGTACTTCCTCTTGTTGAACATTGTCTTGTTGAATATCATTTCCTACGTTCAAGAGCCTCTCCAACTCAGCCACACGATCTTCGTAAGTCGTTATCATCCTAACCGCATCCCCTAATGCCTGATCACGAGCCTCTAGCTCGGCATAAAGTTTGTCGTTAAGTTCCGTTAGCTCAGCGTTCCGAGAATGAGCGCCAGTAAGCTGAGCTTGTGTTTCAGTAAGTTCATGTTCAGTTTTAGCAGATTTTTCTCGCAAATGACAGAGCGCGAGTTTAAGACCAAAATTCTCTTTTTTAAGCTTCGAGAGATACTGTTATATTATAGACATCATTAGTATTCTAATTTTTCAGGAGAGCGGTTGATAATTATTATTTTATTTAAGCATAATGAAGACAAACTAACTTGATCCATCTCACGAACACCCATTCCTTCAATTCTTCGATTAACATCACCACGTCGATTTGGGTTAGATCTCGCCGATGGAGGTGTAGGTTTGGTAGGCGCCATTTGATCGTTATTGGTTGTAGGACTATGACATTCCGGTGTCCGTTCGCCTGTGGATATGGGAGAGGTAGTTTTCGAACCTTCGGCAAGCTTCTTTTTCTGTTGTTCGAGACGCTTCAAGAGTAAAGGCGAGGCAATTTGGGATATAGGGCGGGCAGTGATAAAATCTGATTGGGGGGGGGCGGAAACCCGTGGATGCTGTTGGAAAGACATGGCGCGTTCGTTCATTCGTGTTAGTAGTTTGACGACGTATATGATGACGGGTGAGTGAGGATGACCATTGGGCTGGAAGTTTGATCAGGGCAGCAGTAACAGAAAAAGGGCATTAATTGAGTTCCGTGATGTCGGGATACAAGGCGTGAAAGGGGAGAAGAAGGAAAGGGAGGGAAAAATTAGAATAAGAGCCTAAAGTTAGGGTTCATCGACTAAAAGAAGAGAGATGCGGTGCGATGCAGCTCAAGAGGCCTAATGATTGGTCAGGAGCTTCTTAGACAGCAAGGTCACGTTTCACAACGTCAACGGAAACGAACGTCTTTCTTCAGCCTCCCCCATCTGTTGCTGGGGCAACGAGCCTCATCCAAGTTAGGTCTAACTGATTCTTAAGATAAGACAAGATTATCTTAAAAATCTTAGATTAGATCAGATCGGCGGAGTTTCTCCAGCCTGACAGGCACGAAGCCTTCTCTCCGTCGCTTTTCTTCTAGACGATTCCAGTTCCTCCGTTATTTTAGACTACGATACAAGGAGCCTCCTCCCCTCTCGGAATACCGAATAAGCATTTATTCGACTCTTCAACCTTCTCTCATCTTTCTATCATACCGAAGTCTCCCTCCGTCAAATCCAAACTCTTTACAACGCCTACTCATTCTCATAATATCACTCAGGTCTGTATCCTAAAAACCCCTGTTATTTCGAGTCTCGGTTACTTCCGTTGTCCCAACTTTTACTTCACGCCGGAGCCACCAGAGGATCCCGTTCCGAAATCGAGTAGTTGTCGTATAGGGTTATTATTACCCCCGAGAAAAAGGCCAAACTAACTCTCCTTTACCTTTTAAAATAGCCGTACTTCCATTCATACAATATCCTTTAGACTTCCTTAGTGACAAAAAATGGTTCTCCACAATCCCAACAATTGGCACTGGGTCAACAAAAACGCGATCGAATGGGCTCAGGCATATTTCTCTGAAAAGCTCACTGGACTTTCTGGGAGCAAAGGAGAAGTATCTGCCAAGGTTGACAAAGTTCTGAGCGTTGAGGGTGATTGTGATGTTTCCCAGAGGAAAGGGAAGGTTATTACCTTATTCGACGTTAAGGTCCGTCTAGAATTCTGCGGTGAGTACAATTGAACTATACTCTAGCCATATCATCAACGGTGAAATAACTCATCGGCATGGGTAAACAGGTGTCGCGGCCGAAGGTGAAAAGGTTACGGGGAGTATTACGATTCCGGAAGTTGCTCATGATACCGAAGAGGATGAATATGTGGTATGTCTCCGGTCCAAGGTCACTGCATGATATACACCATCTAATTGTTCAAACAGTTTGAAATCGATGTTTACTCGGACAACAAGGAGAAGCAAGCTGTCCGTGATTTAGTGCGCAACGATATCGTCCCTCAACTCCGCAAGGCTCTAGCTGGCTTTTCCGGTGATCTTATCGCTGAACATGGTAAAGATATCCAACACGCTTCGGGCTCTGGACCTGTTTCTGGCACTTCTACGCCCAAGCCTGCCGTGGCCTCTTCATCGACATCTCACGCCGCTTCCTCGAAAACAGAACCAAGTAAGACGGAGACAGGCCCAATAATCAACACGGTGACCTTGAAGGATGATATCGAATTCCAAACTTCGGCCGATCAACTTTACCAAACTTTTATTGACCCTCAACGAGTAGCTGCATTTACTCGGGCACCACCGTCAGAATTTGAGCCAAGGGAGGGAGGTAAATTTAGTCTGTTTGGTAGGAACGTTGAGGGCCAATTCAAACAACTGGATAAGGATAAGAAAATCGTCCAAACATGGAGGCTGGCCGACTGGCCAAAAGGTAAGCCCAGGACTGCCACCGACTTTGTGACCTTTTCGTTATCATCGAATAGATGGAAGTGCGAAATGGCTGAGTATGCTCCTTCTCTGCCGTTATGCTCATCTGTGTGCTCAATATAGGTCACTACTCAACCCTTACCCTTGTGTTCGACCAAGGCACAGATTCCACCGTGTTAAGGCTCAGCTGGGATGGTGTTCCCATCGGCCAGGAAGATGTCACTAAGAGAAACTTCGGAGACTATTATGTCAGGAGTATCAAGACAACATTTGGGTATGGGAAACACCGCCTCCCTTATTCATTTTCTTCGTTTTCCTTTATTGCTTTAAGCTGCGTTCCTTTGGTTGGTTTTGTGTTGGCATGGTTTCTTGTTCCCATGATAAGATATTAGAAGAGTTGTATGAGAAATATGGGGGGAGGTGTAAGGGCAACGCTCTAGTTCTAAAAGACGAGGCTGACTGACGGTAATTTCCGGGCTGTTCGGAGGAGGTGGTTGTACGCAATAGTTTCGGTGCCATTCTGTAAAAAGGATATACAATTATCTCTAGGTTTGGACTATAAGCGATGGAAGTGCGTATACCTTCGTTGACAAGATGGATCCGGCCGAATGGTTGGGAAAGGGAGAGAATGGGGGTTTGGCTACGGAGGCGGAAAAGCTGGGGAAGTCTTGAAAATGGTAACGAGGAATGTTATGAACTTCAATGCAATAAACTTTTGTTCCAATAAAAAGTAAAAAAAAATTGGCTGAAGCCAGGAATGTCCAAAGTGCAATAATTGATGCATTGGGTACCGAATGGTAATGTAGACTGGATTATGATATCAAAGTCCGTATGACCAAGTATCAAGCTGTAACTTGGTGATGTGCTTATCGTAGATCAGATCAAGCATTTCTGACGACGGAACCCCTCGATATGCAAGGAAGCTTCGTCCCAAGAACTATGCGTATGATAGTTTCTTTTCTTTTCTTTTCTTTTTTAACTTTCCTCCTTTTCTTTTTTTACTTGCTTTTGTGTACCCGTTAGACAAGGCGCATGCGGAATGGGAGAGGAGAGTCGGTCACTCCATCAAGATGCCAATGTACGATGTGCAGTGGTAGGGACGATACGGTAGACTCGCAGGCAGGCAAGCAACCCCTACCTCTCTCCTGCTTATGTGAAGACTTCCGCCGGCACTACCACCACCCCCACCTCCCTCTACTGTACTATAATGTATCCAGATAGAGAGCTATGATACGAGTAACCGTATAGTACGGTAAGTAAGTTAAAGCCTCGCAGTATCAAAATTAAGTTTTCCCTTTTTTGTTCAACGGATGTGCTATACTGTACCGCCCCGCGCCCGCCTGCTACGCCGCCACCAGCGACGAGTCCAGACCTGGATACGATGGGGGATTCTTTTTTCAATCCATGAAAGCATAAGCCGGACCGCATGAATCCTTAATCAAACTTGAAGAAAGGGAAGGAAGGAAGGAAGGAAGCAGGTGCTGAAGATGGAAGAAAATAGATAGTTAAACCTAAATTGATCATCACCGTGTGGTATTCCGACCGAACCGTATTATTTGATCATCCATCCCGGGCACTGCCCAGATCACTCGTAATCATAAAGCAATAGACCCAAAGAAACCAGGGTGGAAAGAGGGAAGGAAGGAAAGAAAATTAATGAAAGGAAAAAGTATTTATTACAGTATTATTTTTTTTTTTAAAAAAAAACTAAAAAAAACTTATTATCCGAAACAGCAAGTCTACTGAGTAAACAATTCACAATTATCATACAGTAACAACAAAAAGTTAGAGTACAGTTATTATCCGGACACTTGGTTCCCTTCCCTTCCCTTTCAACACATGCAAGCTGAGATTATACGGCAAAAGCAAAGCAAGAACCGCGCCGAGGGTTGAAACGAAACACCGGTTTGGTGATGCCCCCCCCCCCGGCGTCTACCTGAAGCCTTTCAGGAGTGTAATTTGAGGAAAGTTTCATGCCGACGACGACGACAACGACGATGGTTCTTGCTTCTTCCGAGGCGCCGTGGCAGTTGTGTGTGGGGTACGGCAGGCGTTTATGATGCGCCGCCGCCACATGGCCATCAATCCATTGCCATCCATCTATTCATTCATGATACGGTAACGCACGGGATACGGTAGGGTTTCGCTAGGAGTAAGTTATTGATTTGGTTCTAGCGTACGGCATTGCAACTTGACTTGCTGGGGTTCATCCGGGAAGCGCTCGTGATGATTTGCGTATTCATAGGGGCGGGCGTATCACCGCAGGAGTATTGACAATTCGTAATTGTTGAATTTTATGATGTGGATATTATGATACGACGGTGTTTTATTTTTTTATTTTATTTTTATTCACTTTCGTATTTCGTTTATGATACCAGTGGCAAAAAAAAAAAGGTATTAGTTTATTCATCAGGAAGGTGTAAAGTGAGTTATTGAGAGGATTACCGTTGTTTAATGATTATTATAATCAATATTTCGAACAAGTCACCACTTTTTTTCTTTTCTTTTTTCTTTCACTGCTGTTTCTAATACTTCCTTCCTTTCTTCCTCCTGCTCCTGTATTTTCCTTTCCTAAGCTCAATGCCTTGCATACATACTGGCTTGTAAATGCTGAATAGAGAATTGAGTTCAAACTCATCATCATCAAAAAAACGAAATTATCATTCAACCAGCTTATCATAGCTGGTTAGCTACGGTAACTTAGCTGCATAGCATTTCACAGCCCCCTTCCCCCTCCTTGACATGTCAATCCCCGATAAATGAGTTTACCGTACGGAGAAATAATAAGGCAGTAAAAAAAAAAAGAATTAAAAAAAAAACAAAACACCGCGTTGTCCAGGTCTGAATGAATTGTTTTCCCTCCTCCTCTCCTTACTCCAATCCAAGAACGTAATCTAACTGGACCATTCAAGCTTTTCACTATCAAATCAAATTCATCAGTGTGGCTGGCGGACCGCAAGGTGGGAACTTAGACTAGCTCCCTCCTTCCTTCGTCCAGCAGGAAAGATTAAAAAGTTAAAAAAGAGGCGCTGACTAGGACTGGGAAATCCGACAGACGAGTAAGGGGGGAGGGGCGCCAGGCGTCTTGTCAACATATCATTCGTTAGATTTCTAATGATTGGAGGAATGATTGGTTGGGGAAAAAGAAAAGAAAAAAATAGAAGGAAAAAAAATTAGAGTGACTTCATATGATTTTCGGTACCGTATCATACGGTAAGTAATTTTATGATCTACGGTAAACGGTATGATACAAGAGAAAGAGAGTAAACTATTGATGATGATCCTGGTTTGCTTTTTTCTTTTATTTTTGCTTTTCGCGGCAGCGCAACGCTGTTTCCACCAGATGGAAGTATCATAAGTTAGCCTAGATACCTAACGCTGCTGCTGCTGCTGCTGCTGTTGACGCTGATTCCATCCATCAATCCCCTTTCTTCTTCTCGCTTTCCGAAAAATTTCCGAAGCGGTTTGCCCTAGGCAACTTTTTTTTCTCCCTTACATGGTGGCTCTAGAGTATGCGTGCCTGCCTGCGGTTATTTAACGGCGCACGCATTAGCAGCAGCAGCAGCAGCAACAGCTTGCTTGCTTGCTTTGCTCGTGGCAGGTGGATGTGGGTTAGGTGGTTCCAACCAACTGGTCTTGATGGTTGGTTGAGTGAGAGAGGTGCATGTGTGTATGTGTGTGCTCGTGTGCTGCTGCTTCATCCCAAGTATGATATGTGTTTTATTTTTCGATTTTTATTTTTGCAATTACAACTTGAGTATCATAATTATTTTATTTGGGGTTTCGATTGATTATCGATGGGGTGAGAGGTTATGCGCTCAAGGGTTAAGTTAATTAAATCAGTCGAGTTATGATAGATGCGATGGGAATGTGCAGATTACTGTATACAGTATGTTCTATCTAGGTCTAGGTACAAATGTAGCAGTGAGTGAACACAGGTCTCTTTTTTTCTGTGCTAGTCCGTAATAATCTTGTCCCGCCTATCTCCATTCCCGTCTTCCAACCTTTCGCCTAGATGGGCGGATCTCCCTGTGTCCTGATTTCTATTCTTGAAAGATCTCATTCCTCATGGCATTGAGGAGGGTGAGTAAGCGAGCGAGGAAGGGGGTGGGGAGTTGGAAGTAGGAAGGAGAAAAACGAACAAGGAGGGCATTCCAATTGAGTTCGTACAGTAAACGGAAACCCGGGGGATTGGGGAAGGAGAATTATCTTCATACCTGGGGATAAATCATACAGACAAGTTTAGTATGATATCACAAAGACGGAGAAAAAAGGGTGTGTAAGTGTATGAATGTTTTGTTCTGCTATAAGTATCTTTGTGCTGATGGTAGTACGGAAGAGGTACAAAAAAGGGACGAGAAAGGTTATATTCGGAAATTATGGTTTGGTTAGGAACAATGTTATGATATTGCGGAAGAAACATGGGGCACTATGTGGTTGAATATTGGTAGAGTTGAAGGTTCGTCAGGCAAGCGCGCGCTCTTTGTATGGGAATAACATGAAACTCCTCCGGAAATACCTGCAGCTAATCTAAAATTGAAGGGGTTCCTTCAGAATATGATGTGGTGTGGAAGCCAATTTTCCTGCAAGCAAGCAAGAGCGCAAGCAAGCACAAGGCCCGCTCGGTAAACAAAGTTGATCTGCCCTACAGTAACATTTCCACAGACTATTCCCAAATAGTAGTGGCTAGTAGCTATTTGTGGCTGGTTGGAGGAATGGTTATTTCAAAGCTCATTGGCGTAGGAAGGTTGGAAGCGAAATGTTAATTTCAGCCTCCCCAATCTTCCCAATTCCTCCTTTTGTTTCTCTCTCTCTAAAAGTTATTTTACAATTGTTCCCACCGTTCTTGCCGGTAGAAAATGGTTGGATATGATCTCTCCGCGTTGCCCCCCCGGTTGGTCCACATTATCACTGGTCATTGGACCGTGGTTTACCGTCGATATAGTTTTTCTCCGCCACTTGCGTATGATCACCGATAATTCGAGTTGTTGGCGCCTTGGCCAAATTGTCTCTTTTTTTTTTTCTTTTCGCCTTCTTGCTTGTATTTTTCTTGCTCTTGTTGCTGTTTTATTTTTTTGCTTTTGCTTTAAGTTGTGTTGTTCCTTTCTTTTTCGAGGCTTTTTCTTCTTCGGATCCATACATCGAGCGAAATACGGTGCTAAAGCATTGGGTCATAGTAATGCATGTGTACGGTACCGAAGGTGATGAGTTCCTTTTGCACCTCATCTTCCAGCCTACCAGAGGCGATACTCGAGTATGAGTAAGTTAGTACGAGCATCATGTGTGGTATGTGCATGTTATCACCATGGGTGTGGCTTTTTAGGATGTAGAATACTGTAATGTATTGTTTGTGTGCTTGTATATGTACAGTAGAGAGACATTCACTGGGTTACATGAGAGAAATAGGCAGACGAACAGGTTGTTGCCTGTCTGCCCTTGCAATGGTACTTACATTCCTTCCCTCCTACGCCTGCCCCTCAGTAATGTATGTTGAATGTCGACCATTCTGGGACGTTCCCCAAAATGTCAGCCGCCTTCATGCTCCCAAAAATCCTCGGTTGACCTCCTGAAAGAGTTCTTCAGTCCTGTCAATACACAAAGGTACAGCAGATACCCTCGATGTTGTACACAAATACCGGTACTATAAGTTATCTCTCCCTCTCACACGCTCTCACACACCATAACCCCCTGCTTGGCGTTTGACTGGAACGTGCCCAGACGCCTGCCTCCCCACCGGATGGTGCAAATCAGAGTGACCCCCTGCGGCGGGACAGCCTAATAGGATTTCTCTACCTGAGTACCGTATTACCTGGGTGTCAAAACAAGAGAGAGGAGGAAGCCCCTGGCATTGGTCGACCGACCACCTTGTGTTTCGGGGGGACACGATTGCGCGCGTTACGTTAGTTACCTAGACGAGACATATCGAATCTGGCTTCACTCACTCCCTACTGGAAGCTGCGGGTCTTTTCCTCTTATCATACTCTCCCTCATGTTCTTCCTCTCCTTCCCACCCCCCTACCAGGTATCCCTGCCACCTTCGGTCGTGACGCAGCTTTTTGCTTTAAAACTCAGGCGCCCGCCCCCGGAGAGTCTCTCCTCCCCAGGCTGTGCTTCATACATCAACCCCATTGTCTCCCCCTCCCCCCCATTCCACAGTCACCAGTGCACTTAATTTGTTGCCCATTTCTATTCGCCATCCAACAACATCAGCCCCGTTCACGCTTAGCACAATACTATCTCACCCATAAGTCTTGTGGTCCGGTACCCCCTTCTTCATATACTACTGCCCCCCCCGACCCCGAAAACAATTACGCAGATCACGAACACGGACACGAGAGAAACATCAACAATCAACAAAAAGGACCAGTGACAGCCGAAATCATATTACACTATTGAACAAACATTATTAATACCTAGTACAAAAACCCAGTAGAATAACACACTACGACCCACACACATACACGAAATGTCGACCATGTCACGAAAAGACGCTCTTGAGGAGTTTATTCAAATGCCCGTGAGCAAGGAAATGATCTCATATCTGGCTGTTAAGGCTGCCAACGTTATTAAGTGTGAAAGCAATACCGCCTTACCTCCAACACCTCCATCAACCCCACCAAATGGTGATGTCGAGCCAGGTTTCTCAGCGATGAGGCAGCCAGCCTTACCAACTCTCGAACAGTTCATTACTTCAACAGTCGATAGGTCCCGTGTTCAGGTTCCTACTTTGATGTCAAGCTTAGTATACCTTGAACGACTACAGAAGAGACTACCGGCAGTAGCCAAAGGAATGCGGTGCACCGTGCACCGCATATTCCTCGCATCACTCATTCTTGCTGCTAAGAATTTGAACGATTCATCACCGAAGAACAAACATTGGGCTAGGTATAGCGTTGTCAAGGGATTTGATGGTTTTGGATTTTCATTGACGGAGGTGAACCTGATGGAGAAGCAGCTCTTGTTTTTGTTGGACTGGGATTTGAGAATCACTACTGAGGATCTTTACGAACATCTTGACCCATTCCTTCAGCCCATCATCAAGCAACACGAGAAAGAGGTTGAGGAGAAGCTCGAACAGGAGAGGGAACTCGAGAGACACCAATCGCTCATGGAGCTACGGATGGAAATCAACAACAGATCACGGCCACTGTTTACATCATCGATGTCATCTTCCTCCGCATATTATCTTCCCGTTGTAACATATGGTGAAGACACGCCACCGAGCCAGCATTCTACTCCGCCATCATCATCATCATCATCTGGTCGCTCATCACGGGCTTCAGAAAGGTCGGTAGATTCATACCACTCGCGTCCTAGCCGCTCGCAACGCCGCTCGATTACCACCACCGCCGAATACTCCTACCCAACACCTCCTTCTACCGCGCCTTCCTCCACAATTATACCTGGCCTAGCACGAAGTGGCACAGCATCAAGCATAGCTTCCTCCGAGGCTTCATCACCGAATACACCTTCGGTAGTAATGATGAGGAATTTGCTGCCAATAGACACCGGCAAAAAGAAGCCTAGCACAACCACTAGCCTTCTCGCCCGTTTCTTACAGGGAGCTTCTTCATCACACGAAAAGAGCATATCGATATCACGGTCGTCTTCTTCACGATCACATCAATATCTCTAAAGCGTCCTTTCCTTATTACCCGTCATAATCCTTTCCTTGGCTGTCATTCTATACTAGTTTTTTCCTTTTCTCTTTTTCCTTTTCATCTTGGAGCGGACATAGAGTCTGATAATAATAACTTAGTGTTCTTTCCTTCTGGGTTTCTTTTGTTTGGGGGCTATGTCTGATATCGGATACAATGGAGGCAGATGTGGTGTGGATTATGCGGAGTTTGGCAGATTAAGGTTTGCAAACTATCTTGGGGTCTACCTTTCCTTTTTTTTCCCTTGGGTCACAGGTTTCTGTTCTTTGTTTTTATTTGCATTTCCTTGGTTTGAGACCCGGTTTTACGGGTGGGTGAAAAACAAAAAAGGGCGGGAGTGGGGCTATATGGGGGTTTCTCACCATCATCATCATCACTTTTATGGGAAAGGTTTAGGGTGTTTATAGGTTTTGTCTATTATTGGGTTTGGCAGGCGGGGGGCAGGTGTCAGTACATACTTTTGTTTTTTTTTCCCGCGATATCTTTTTTTTTCTCTTCCTCTTTGATTCCTTTGCATCGCATGAGTATCTGTTTTTATGTTCATTTTCTTTTATAGGGGTTCTTGGGAAATCGGATAGCACGGTGTAATATTTCTTCAAAAAAAAAGTGATTATTTTTTGGAGTATGTATTTTGACTCATTTCATTATCTCTTTTTCATTATCTTACTTTGTCTATTGTATACTATATTACATTGCAAAGGGACTATCATCATCATCATTGTCGTCGCCGTCATTCTCAGTCTTGAATACAGTACCACCGGCGCGATATAAAAAGTGAGATACAAGTTATTAGGTGGGTGCTATGGCACCCTTACTAACTTACAAACCCCCCGCCTGCGAGGTGAGTGGCATTCTTTTTTCCTTTTTTAAACAACTTTCCCATATCTTACAGAAAGTTTGACCTACATACCTTGAAAAAAAGAAAATGGTCCCACAGATCAAACACATGATACCGTACAGTACCGCATCGCACCGTACGAACACATGCCCACACCCAAACCCACTCACACATGCAATTACCTGTGAACAACAAAAAATAACAATAACAATAAATAAATCTACTGCAGCACTCGTATTACAACTTGAACTAACTAACTAACGAACTCAGCTCAACTCAGCCCGATTCACTTCTATAGTTCGGTCTCAGTGCCTATGATACGGGATCTTCCATTGTTCGTTACTTACTTGGTATGGGGGTTCTCGTTCTTTTGTCCGATATATGGTGGGGGTGGTAAAGTGTATATGAATGTTCCCCGGACCTTGCCTTGCCTGCTTGCTTGTGGCAGAATGGAGGGGATAGTATTTGAAGGTAAGGTAGGATACGCTGGGTACGGCAGAGTATCGATATCGGGAGAGAGTATCCGTATAGTAGGTGGGTAGTCCAGGTAAGTTGACTTGAGTTGATTGTTTAATATCCAGCACTGCACTGTACTGTACGAGCTGTATGCATAATTGTACAGTACAGTACAGTACAGTACAATAGAGTAGAGTAGAGTACAAAGCACGAATATATTACTGATAGGTACTGTATGGTTTTTTAGTCTACGGTAGTTAGTACGCGCATCTATCCTATCCCCTCCACACTCTATACAAGAAGAAGAATAAACTATCAACGATATCCATACCGGTACAGTCAGTATCCACTATATACATGAAATTGAAACCCCCCCTCCCCCTTTTTTTTTCCCCTTCGGTAGGAATTCCTTGTTACTTTGCGCTCCTTCCGTTTCTCCCTTGAACTATATGGTACAGTATACGGTACTGTAGTAGTATAGAATTTCTAATCCCCCATAAGTTATATACCATCCCTATCCCATCGTCCCCATACGATGCTGGGAAATGTATACCTCACCACCCCCATCCATCCACTCCACCCGAACCAAACAACTCCACCCCCTTGCAAAACTCGAAACGTAACGGTTCTTCTTCTCCTTCATACACACACACCCCCTCGACTATCACGAAACGGGGTATTTACTTTTTTTTTTTTACCCACTACCGCTCTACGGTACCGTATTGTTTTGTTTTTATTTTGCACCTTGGGGGAAAAGTTGTGTTACCTTCCGCCGTACGGTGGTGCGGGAAAATAGCAACACTGTGTGGTTTACTTGTAGGTGCGGTGGCTTAGCTTTTCTTGAAAGGGGTGGTAAGGTAAGGTGAGGTAAGGTATCGTGGAGTTATGCTATGGTAGTTTTGGAGACTGGTAGAGTAGGGTTTGGGAATAGAACTGTTAGACTGGAGTGGAGTGGAGGTTGGGATGGTATACTCGAGTACAGTATTGTAGTGGGCGTGGAACGCCTTTTTTTTTTGGGGGGGGGGGGGTTTTTTTTTTTTTTTCCCCCTTCTCTTTCTGTTGCTATGTTTATCGGGGCTGAAGGGGTTTGGGTTTTTTTTGTTTACTTGCTTTGCTTTGTTTGGTACGATGGTGGCGTGCTGTACCGGTACCGGGACGGTGAAGAACCACAGTAAGTTATGTGGGGGAGAAGTGTGTGATACAGTAAGGTAAGGGAAGGTGAAGCCAAAGGGCAAGTACTAGTACAGTAACCTCCTTCAAGAATCGCTGCAGTAGAAAAAGAAGAAGAAGCATGAGAAGAAACCATTGCGATCGGAAGAGATCCGTGTTCTTTTTTTGGAGGTGGAGGTGGAAAGGTGGAGTTCTTTGCTTCTTTTTCTTTTCTGCCTTTTCCTTGAGGCTTAGAGGGAGGGGAGCTTTTCTTTTCTTTTCGCACAATTATCAACAGCAATCGATAACGAACTCCAGCCTCGTGTGCCGTATCATATCAAGTCTATCATAGCGTATCATACACTCCACCCACCCCATCCATACAGAATCCAACAAATGTGCCTGTATCATCACAATACAGTATCAAGAAAGAAAGAAAGCTCCGACCCACAAGACGATCATACACTTTGCCTCCATAGCATACAACTAACATAAAACGAAACAACCATCATAACCTTGACCAACCAACTAACCAACCAGGCCGGCCAGCCAACCATCACGTATTCCTCCCTCCACCAACAAATCATCCATTACTCGGGCATATCAAGCCCCACCATCCTAGCACTCATCCTAATCCGATCACCCTCCTGTGGTCCCAGCGAAGGATTATACCGTTCCAGAAGCGTAGCGTAGGTACGTTGAGCGCGGAGGTAAGTTGCCAGCTGTCCCAGCGAGTGCTTATCCTCCCCCTCCTTCCCCTTCTTCCCCACTTCGGAGATGGAGGCTCTAAGACGGGCGTGCAGCTGCGTGCGCTTCTGCGAGATTGGCGGGAGCTCGCGGAGGAGTGTTCTGTAGAGGGTTTTTGTTGTCGTTGCAGCGGCGGTTGCGGCGGCTGTGGTGGTGGTGGCCATTGGGTGAAGTTATGATGGGAAGGTGAAGTGAAAGTTTAAAAACGTGGGTATATATTGGTAATAATTGAGGAGAAGAGGATGGAAGGCGAATTCTTTTCGTGGTTGATTGATTGATTTGTGCCAAGAGGATCTGCGATTGCGGGAGTTTGCGTTTTTTCGTTGGTGATGGGAAGGGAAGGATGGATGGAAGGCTGGGCTGGGCTGGGCTGGGCTGGGCTGGGCTTTTTTAGCTTTAGTGCATTCTTGGGGCTGGGGGGAAAAGCTAGTACTGTACGGTACGGGGGTTTCTCTGCTCTACGGTAGACTTCCCGGCTGGTATCGGCGCTCTGTGATATGTATTCAAGTACTGGTACGAGTGCTTTACCATACGATACGATAGACGACAACAATTTGCACCAGGCTTGCGCTACTACGGTTGACTATCTATCTACCTATCGTACCTACCATATCTGTCTATTACCGTATATCTGCCAATCTAAGTTACACCCACGGGGGGGCATCCGCACGTTACTGTAATATCAAAATCATCTCCCCCTCCATCCCAGAATAAATCAAACTTGCGGTTTTTCCCTCCCTCCCGACGTCCACTCAACCTTCCCAATAACAACGACCCCGAAGCAGGCAAGAACCCTCGATCCAATTCTAAACCTTCCTGCAGAAACGTGATAATAAGGCCTCAACCATCAGATCCCTCCCTGCTAACTTAACTTACTCGAGTACTAGCGCTAGTGCCACCTCCATAATTTAGATCGCAAATGGATAGATTAAAAACGGACCAACCAAGATATGACAAGCAATATGGTTCTCGTAAAAGTGCACATCATCATCACCACCATCACCCATTATCATCAAGTTAACAGTCATAAAGTTACATGTTTTCCATAGAATCCCACGTACCCCCCGCAAACCCCACTTCCATGCGATTCGATTTACACTTCCATGCGGATAGCCACCAGTTGGAAAAGAGAAAAAGAAAAAGAAAAAAAAAGAAATTCGATAAAAATAACGACGAAGGGACGGACGCCTTAAAAGCAAGTAATGACCCGCGTACCGTATGCGCTCAAAGATCCCCTATGCATATGGCCAAGGCGAGTGCCAGGGCCAATAGGGAAGCTCTTCTCGCGTCCAATGTAATTGCCGAGTCTCCCTTTTTTGAATTGTTGTCCACGGAGCCTGTATTCCCTTTCCCCCTTGAGCTTCCACTGGAGCTGCCGCTGCTGCTGCTGCTGCCCCCATCGCCATTTCCGCTGCCAATACCTAGACCCGCTGGAATGGAATAATCGGAAGAACTGTTGTAGAGAACGCCATTGTATATCACGCCCTTGCCCCCACCGATCATGAAGATCTGATCGAGACTACATGTCGATGTTTCCCTGACGAAGCATACCGGTGGCAAGCGGTCCGGGGCCCTCAACGTGGTATTGGTATCTGCTGGTCCAGTGGTGGAATATATGTTTGACCCAGAACGAGAGATTTTATTGCCCGTAGCGATGGACACTCCGCGGATCATGCGGTCGAATATAACGTATGCTGTTTCGGGTTGGTACGAAGGGACCAGGTGTCCTGATTGATAAACCCTCACGAAAGAGAAGTTTCCGTGCTGGCGGACCTGTCCGCCGACATAGGAGGAGTTCACTCGGATATCTTCGTACCCGGCCGCCTTGAATGCCGCTTTGTCGGGGTAGTCTATTGCGAGGCTGACTGCTTCTCCACCCATGTAGTTGCAAATGTAATCCCTATCGCCTAATTTTCCCACTCGTTAGCGGACTGGAAATGATTGGGTGAGGGGGTGAGGGGGTGGGTGAGTGTTTATCTATCGCACGCACCGTATATAAGCGAAACTTTGACCCCTCTACTTAGCAGATACGCTATATCCTCGACTTCTCCGCCGCGAACGAAATCGCCAGCTAACATGCCGGTTCAGTTTTACATTCTAAAATAAGATGATAAACAAACTGTGGTAATGTGTGACTTACTGCTGTCAAACGCCCGATAAACAAAGGTATTGCTCTGAGTGTAATTTACGGGCGTTCCAATTGCTTCTTGGACTGTTGCGTTGTTCAAATATTCCAAGTAGTAATAGTACGGGAATGGATCTTTGCTATCAGATGCAATGTCGTAATATCCCCTTTAATGATATTGAGTCAGAAAATATCACTCGCAAATACATTGAGAAAACCCTACCTGCCGCTAGCTCGGTATACGTCCCGGATATAGTTGCAGTATGTGTTTGCGCTATCGCAAGCTTCATTAACGGTATTTGAGTCGCCAAAGCTTTCAGGATCTGACTCTTTCAGAAGCGTCCTGCACTTTTGGATCCTGGCAAGGCAGCCATCTGATTTGGAATAATCGTTCAATGCTGCATCTCGCACCTCATCGCTGATAACCTTGATCCCATATGGATTGGCATTGGCATATTTAGGATATGATGGCGTTTGGATGGCGCTATCCACACAGCCATTGATGATTCCAAGCGACTCAAGGTGAAGCTCCACTGTATCGCTCTTTGAGAGCTCGCCAGTTTCACGCCTTCCGTTCTGCTCCTCGAAATACGTCGAGAACTTTGGTCTGATAAGATATTAGCACACTGGGGGTTACACTTCCGTCATGAAATCTCACCCGTATTTTCCTCCGTAACTTTCTGCGAAGAGGTTAATACCTGTGGAATTCGGGTTGTATTGAGGAAAGTTGACCAGCCAGGCTTGCAAAAAGTGCCAGGCAGACATAGCGGATATTTCTGTGGTGTTTGTTGTAAACTCCTTATTACCCGAGGGGAATGTTCCGTTGAGAAGGGCAATCCGGTATATTATGTTGCTATAGTTTCCCAGATTTGCAAATTGCTCGTCGGTATAACCGAGGTCGCCATAATATTTAGTATTTGTTGGAGCTGTGGTATTTGGTCGGTAGGTTCCATTTGGATCGAGCAAGGCCACTGTACCATTGGTTGGAACATCATAGGAAAGGCCTACTTGATTAGGCTGCATTTTACATGTTAGTTGGGATTACCTTTCCTAATCGAGGACAAAGGTAATAACTAACTTGATCAATAAACAGCATATTGCTTGATTTGTCCCAGCTGAATGGTCTTGCCCTTGTAGTAATCGAATTGGGGTTTGCGGGCACAGCTTCACAAGGCCCCATCTCAGCGAACATGCCGATCAAGGAAGAACTACCTATAAGTCATCGGAAGCCCATTAACCTTAGGTTCGAAAAGAAAAAGTCGTACGTAAGAACAAAACAGAACAACTTACCAGGACCGCCGTTGAGCCATATTGTTAATGGCGCACTTTCGGGTCTTTCCTGTGCTTCAACGAACCAAAAAAAGGTATTTATTGGGTAATTCTGTTGCACCGGAGCTAATGTCATGGGAGGAAGATGGATATGGCCTGTAAATTGCTTCTGCTTCGTGTTCGCAGTTCTACAAATCTCCGATGTCGGGTTCTTATAGCGAACGTATATATTGGGATTGTGCGGAGATCTGATCTCTTTCTGACCCCGAACCGGAGGAGGGTATCCCTGCGCCGCGAGGGTAACTGGAAAGCAGAACCCGAACAATAATACTGACATCGCCAATCCTTTTAAGGGGGCCATGTCGCAGTTGTAGGCAAGCTGCGAACAGTCTTAAAGATATCTGTGAAAAAGAATCAGTCAAAGATGTTCAGGTGACCCATGAAAGCCGAATAAGTTCCTACTAATGTGGTTGCTTCTTGTCTTAAACACTGGAGTGCATCCACATACGTGCGCTGAACAGGAAGCGTGGAACAGAATACCGGTACGCCGATTCCAATTCAATAATAATCAACAATTCGTACCGTGATAGGCGAAGGAACGGACAAAAGGCGACGTTGTTGGAAAAAGTTCACACGAGAGTGCGACCTGAGGGGCACAAATATGAAGTCTTAGCTCTTAGCTCTGTGTAACACCAGACACCATGTGGCGCATTCCAAATCACTCGCTTCATCGGAGCAGGGACTCACGAATGGTATATCAATGACTGTGCCCTTTCCCCCGCCTAAAGGATGCACTTGTGTGACCAAGGGACAAAAAGTCTACCCAATCGGTAGAGGGCAGTCGTGCAAATCTTTGGTAGTCGTGGAGAAAGAGCAAGGAATTATGGTATTTGAATTTAGGGAATACAGCAAATCTCGAGATCACTGATTGCACTGGCACGATACAGCACAGCCCGGATGAGGGGTTGGGTTGTGTTTAAGTTATCAGATATTTCCCCTGAGCCTTGTGTTCTTTTTCAGATGCATCGGACAGGAAGCTATATGTTCCCTATGACGCATGCGGCACGCTGTGCGAGTGCGGTACGCCTGGTATTGTCCCGAATTGCCGCGTTCACCCCAGTTTTTCAAGAATCTCAGTTATAAACGGTTGTGTAGATATCAGAGTTTCGTGTTATTCCTCGGAGGAATGCCCACCCGGGTAGGTGGTACCTGAGTACTAGAGGAGGCCTCGGCACCTAGAGACCTCAAGGTGCTTGCTAGCAATTTGAACTTTTTGTCCCTTCCCTAAATTGACTGTCGCCCGCCCCTCCCCCCTCCTAATTACTCATACTACAAGACGGGATAAGGGTTCAAACTTGAATGAAAGTGATCTGATTAGATGTTCTATCAGATCATCAGATCGACCCTTTTTAAAAATTGTTGTACTCGAGTACAGTACTCGGGGGTGAGCATAAGTCTGTCGAACTTTTGTCAAAACCGGCCTGATTCGTCGAAATTACTATGTGTGTAACGCTATTTCTGCAGCAACTCGACCAATCTACGCTGATTTTTGGTGAAGGAAAAAAGTCTGTCGAACTCTTGGCACAGTGGCTAGAGAAAATACCGCCGTCTGAGTGGTCGAGATATCCTGAGCCAATCAGACTGTGTTCGACAGACTTACCCTTGATACCCTGTACATAATTAGATGTTCTTTGGATACCGTAATAACTCTTCTTTGCAGGGTAGGTCAGCAAACCTTCAATGGATTATTTGATTAACCAACTAAATTTAAGTTTGATGATGGCTGAGTTTTGCGGATGTAGCGGTATGACATCGGCACAAGTACCACCTAGGTATAGTAACAAATAGTTTAGGTAGGTACTTTACTGCTTGCTCCGTAGGTAAATAGGTAAAATAAAAACACCCGTACGGTATTGTGATTCCAGAAACCGTTGTCGCTTTTGAATTCTCGATTTTTGGATTCTCAATTTTTGAAAATTTTTTTTTAGTGTTCACTAGTTAGCTCGAAAACCTCAACCAGTGTTCGGGGTTTTGGCTACCCCCCAACACCAGAAGACCTGGTGTCGGGCTGGGTTTTGTATGCGAGCGGGCAAGTTGATAGAAGATTTCTGAGGATTTCAAAGTTGGGGAGTCGCCAAACCCCCGAATGCCTGCTGCTGATTTGAAGCTGGTAAACGCTTTTGAATTCTCAATTTTTGAAAAAAATTTTAGCGATAACGGTTTCTGGAACCACAATATCATTAGGGCGAAGCCCTAATAAACCAGCTTGGAGCACTGAACTCGTATTAGGTTCAGGTTAGGGTTCAGAAAAAACATCTAGTTTGCTGTGAGGTGGATAAAAATCGAGCAGAAAATCCACAAGCCACAATTGAAATCGACAAGCCACAGAGTAACCGCCAATGCTTTCATCCACACCATAATAGTAAAAACCAAAGGTTCAAGTTTCACCATTTCCCTCGCCATAACCATGCAGTTAGCAGCATTCCCTGTCTAGCTGTTAGTCAAGTGGGCGGTGTGGCGTATTCCTCTCGATCCGAACCCCTGTCAATAGTTCTGTTGTGGGTGACACAAGCCCAGGGACATTTTGGTAGACAAGGGTGGATGTCTTGAGGCTCTGCTTGTTGTGCTGTTCATCGAAAATGGGACATCTGTTAAGAAACCTGTATCATACCGGCTAATCTTTCCCCGCCCCAACCAGTATAGACTGTACTAGTAGAGAATTCGGTGTATCAAAATTGTTTTGACTCTTGGTTCAAAAAAATAAATAAATCGTGGCATCTGTAAAGAGGTTCAGCGGATTGACCCCTGGAAATGTATGGTATGGTACAAGGAATGCTGCTAACTGCATGGTTATGGCGAGGGAAATGGTGAAACTTGAACCTTTGGTTTTTACCGTTATGGTGTGGACGAAAGCATTGGTGGTTACTCTGTGGCTTGTGGAAATTTCTGTCAGTGGCTTGTGGAATTTTCTGCTCTATTTTTCTCCCCCCTCCACCCAAAATAGATGTTTTTCATTAACCCTAACCTAACATGTGTTCAATGCTCCAAACTGGTTTATTAGGGCTTCGCCCTAACAAGCACTTTTACAGCACCGGACCTCACTGAGCAGTCGTTAATGAGGTGAGCAAGATGGTGTTGAACCCAAGGGGAACAAAGGGACGCAATTGCCAAGCCGGGCTACTCCGAACACGAGACCAATCCCGAGTTACACGTCTTGTCGTCAACCAATGAACCACGGTACTGAGAGCTGAAACTTAAAAAGCTAAACTCTCTCTGTTGATGAGACCAATTGCCGTCACTAAATCCAAGCAATTGGTAGAAATCGTGTCTGAATATTTAAAGATGAAGCAAGACAACTCATAAGTTAATGTAGACTATGTGCAGAATGAAAGATTACTGTGTTTGATAATCAGCTATCACTCAATCATAGAATGTCACTCCATGACTGTAATCTCGTCACCGACCTCGAAGCGGAATAGGGAGTCCACTCTCGATTATAGTCAAGTACCGTATTTACTCGAATACAAGAGAATTGCACTATGATAGAACGTATGATATATAGAAATTTTCCCCGCTTCTCGGCTAGGCTATATTAAATATCTAAAATTCAGTTCTCAAAACCAGCAGATATTCAGCGCTTCACCAGGAGGGGGAGTCACAAAGCCCTAGCGCAGTTCTCTCCTACTCGAGTAAATACGGTATGCCGACTTGATCCAGGCGCGCCGGTGTTTGGGAGTGCAGGGGTTCTTAGAACATTGTTAAGTAACCGAAAGCAGAGTACAGTACCAAGATGTTCAACTGTCTTCCAATTCTGCGATCCTGTACGTCACGACCGGACCCTCTCAATCGTGACCTAAAATGTGCTACTGTACCTGTAACCTAATCGCAGAAATCGAATAAATACTTGGAAAATTTAAAAAAAAATAATAATAATTAAATACAAGATCGCCCCCTTTCTCCCCCTCCAATCCAATCACCTCGAACAAACATCAGCCAACAATGGCTCTCCTCTCAACATTAAGCCTAGCCTTACGCAATCTTCTGTCGGTGATAGGTTTTAGTTATACTCTACAAGCCGCAGTTGCCGTTCCGTCGATTTACTTTCAATCCGACTGTTTCTACGACCTCTCGGGATCTTTGACGTACATCGGATGTACCTTATTCTCACTGTACCTACCAACTCTACGATCTCAGGCCTCTGTAAGCTCCCAAGGACTACCAAAACCAAACTGGCCTGGCCTGAATAGCTTTCACCCAAGGCAACTAATATCGAGTGTTTTGACGTTACTTTTGGCGGCAAGACGTGAGTAGATCCTATCTAGGCACTTCCTTGCTTGTGTGCCTCCATCCCTTACTTCACCAGAAAATTTCTCGTGCTAATATTGGTAAAACTGGAAATTTCACAACAGTTGGTAACTTTCTTTTCGGTCGAGTTTTAGAATCAGGTGGTGATTCACGGTTTGATAAAATAAAGAAACACGTAAGAATCCATGTTCAACTTTTCATAAGTAATCACTCGACTAAGTGCCTTTTTGTCAGAACAGTACAACAAAGGTTGGTCTTGTTATAGCAGAAGCTTGTTGTATATATTGTGTTACTAGGAGGAAAGAGAAAAGGAAAGAAAGGTAGCAGAGGGGAGACTAGCTTATATACATGAGGGTGACGTAAGCCGTCACAGAGCCTCACTCGGAACTACAGCACAACCCAGTTTCAACACCAGTTTCCAACACTTCCCGCCCTTTCTTAACTAAACCATTGTAGCTAAATCTATCAACAAAGAACCCAAGTCCTGAGCATCATTGAGCACCAGTAAAACCCTTCATCCAAATTGTCTCAGAAGGGAAAGGTATACTCTCAGCTCCTCCTGACCATACCTCGTCCAGAACCCAGATCACCCACATCATAGATCGGAATAATAAGTAGTAGTGAAACAAAAAGAGGAGAAAGTCAAGAACTATCGTTGAATGCCAATCATCTTGAGAAAGCGGTAGTGGGTGGTTTCTACTAGTGCTTTTGTGAGGCCATTGGCAGCATTCTCCCCGCTCAGAATAAAGGTGAAGTCCACAATCCCTTCTTGTTGTACTTCGCGCGATTTGAATAGGCGAATGTCAAAGTGTTTATTCCGTGCTGTCACCCCTTCGGACTTCACAGTCTGAATTGCCCTTTCACTGTCGGCAAAGATAGTGGTCGGGGATGACAGAGTTGCTGAGTACGCACGGCATTGGTCAGAGAGGGGGCAGTACCGCTTGGCCTCAAGTGGAGAGCTACAGACAGCCGGGTCCCAGTCAACATCCGCGAGAAGCTGGCGAAGCCATAGAGCTTCTTTGACCGCCTCAAGGAATGCTGAGTACTCCGATTCCAAGGTCGATGTTGCGATGACTGATTGCTTCTTTGATTGCCACAATACCGCTCCACCAAGGATAAATATATAAGCACCAACAGATCTCCGGTCCAGAGTATTGTTTGCCCAGTCAGCATCAGTGTATCCCACTAGGTCCAGCTTCACTGAGCGAGAAGGAAAGTAGATTTTGAAGTCCGAGGTCTGTTTCAAGTAGCGGAGGACACGATTCACTGCTGTTCGGTGAATGGTGTGAGGGTTCGAGCAGTAGCCGCTGAGGGTAGAGACTGCAAAGGTGATGTCGGGACATGTCCCAAGGGAGATGTAGAGCAGCGCTCCGATACGCTGAAGGTAAGGCCTTTGCTCGACAGCCTTGTCTGAAGAAAATTGTGAAAGCTTGATGTCTTTGAACAGTGGTGTAGATACACCATTCGCCTTGTCCATTTGAAACCGGCGAAGGATTGACTGTATGTACCCAGTCTGTGATACTGCATATGATCCATCGAGATGTCTTTCAATCTCCAGACCTAGAAATTGCTGAACGGGACCCAGGTCAGTTGTTCGATAGGCCTTATTCAGACAAGCCTTGATGTGACTGGCAAGCCCTGAATCTGAGTAGACCATTAGCATGTCATCAACATAGAGAACTATGTAGAAGTCAGATTTCAGGTAAAGGTTGAGCTCCGCAGACGATCTCCGAAAACCCAGTGATACTAGTAGGGAATCAATCGCCTTATACCACAGCCTGGGAGCCTGTTTCAAGCCATACAGAGCTTTCTTTAGGATCACTGTCGAGTATTCCAGGTCGGACCGAAGTTCCTGGAATCCTTCTGGCAGAGACATGAGAACTCCAGGCCTGTCAATCTCAGGGTTGAGAAAGGCGGTTACTACATCAACATGATCAACATTCCATCCACAATGGGCAGCGACAGCAAGGAGCAGGCGAAGTGTCGGCAGCCGACTGACAGGGGCGTAGGTGATGTCATAGTCTATCCCTTCACGCTGCTCATATCCCTTGATCACGAGCCTGGCTTTATAGCATACCAAATTGTCAGGATTAACCTTATTCCGAAACACCCATTTCGAGCCAATTGGCTTCCGATTCACATTATCTTCCCCAGTGTGTGTCCCAAGGACACCTTCCCAGGTCGCATTTTCCAGCAGGGAGTTAATTTCGCTCTTCATGGCTTCGATCCAGTGTGAAGCATTGTCTCCGGAAGTTGCTTCATGGTAGTTTTTGGGCTCCTCATCGGTATTCCCATCTAGCATCCCATTCACATCACTGATCAGGGCAGATCCTATTTCACGCTCACTCACTGGTAGGCGTTTCTCCACTTATTCCCGTGCAATCTCATCATGCACGCATTTCAGAACATTGTAGTTACACATGTCCCTTGACTTTTTCCTAGGCCGTTGGACCCTGTGATCAGAGTGGGTATCATCCATCATGGGCTCTGGAGGTGGGGCGTGAATATTAACTGCGAGCTGCATCTCTAGAGGTGTCGCATTTCCTGATCCATCATTTGGTATTCCAGGTGGGTTGCCACCTACCAAAAACATTGTTAGCAAGTGCCTGTAACCTATCCAGCATGTTTTGAACTATAAAACAGTAGACAAGAGAAGAAAGTCTTGCTGCGATCCACATTGACCGAGCCCAGACACAAGAGAAGAAGGTCTTACTGCGATCCATATTGACCGAGCCCAGACACAAGAGAAGAAAGTCTTACTGCGATCCATATTGACCGAGCCCAGACACAAGAGAAGAAAGTCTTACTGCGATCCATATTGACCGAGCCCAGACACAAGAGAAGAAAGTCTTACTGCGATCCATATTGACCGAGCCCAGACACAAGAGAAGAAAGTCTTACTGCGATCCATATTGACCGAGCCCAGACACAAGAGAAGAAAGTCTTACTGCGATCCATATTGACCGAGCCCAGACACAAGAGAAGAAAAAACAAGCAGACAGAGAAAGTAATAAGAAGACAAGTACATAACTTAACCGATTATAAGAATCATGAGAGGCAATGGGTTCTCCACTGACCTCGCTCGCCCAAGGGCTTTTCCACAGATTCCTGAGACATCTCAATCAGAGGAGTATCCTCTCCTCCCTCCTCCTCCACCAGCTCCGAGGGAATTCCAAGGAAGAGATCAACTTCCTCAGAGTGGCTTGTAGGTGAATGATGGCGTTCGGACACCAGACATTGTAGTTTAGGTGATCCAAGAAGGGTATGTCACCGACATACTTCGAGGAGTAACACTTCTTCGCGGTGGCA